>PVJC01025815.1:0-24474 GCA_004026665.1 Murina feae | reverse complement strand
CACTTGGTTACGAGAGTCAGCTGTGTCTACAGTGGGAGAACTTCTGTGCTGGAGACACCCTTATGGGGCAAGAGTTGTTTCAGTGGAGCTTTTATGCTCACTGCATCTGCCCCGAGTGTGTTCCTTGTGGATCTGTTTTGTTTAGGTTAGTCCCACTCTGGCCACTGGGTGAGGCTGGCTCCTGTATCTTTAAGGAGGCATTGATTAAGGTTCTGCCCTAGGCTACTCAGTCTTTTATCTGCAAAAGCCTCTGACGCAGCTTGGGAGGTGCGGGGCCTCGGGGAGTTCACCGGGCGGGGCGGAGCAAATAGCTGGCGCTTCTCAGCCCTGCGCTGAGAGACACCAGGTCTCTGTGTCCCACGGTAATTGCTGCAAGCAACGCTGAGAGAAATCCGCTTTGAATTTCCTCCCGGTGCCAGTCAGTCCCCCTTCTCTGGGTGTCTGTGGGACCTCAGAAACTCGCCTGGAACTGGAGTTCAGAGCCGCTGGGGACTTGTGGCTCTCTCCGTTTTGGAAAAGAACCGCGTCCTCCGGCGCCAGCCCTCTCCCCGAGCCCCATGCGCGCGCCTTCGTACCTCTGTACTTTGCTTCCGCTGCTCCTCTGAGTCTCAGACTCTTCTCTAGTTGTAGGATTTTCACTCAGCCAGCTTCCTGTGGGTGCGAGTGGTGTCCGTGTGTTCTTTTTGTGGTTTTTCTGAAATAGTTGTTCATGGCTGCATTTACGGTGTTTACGCTATGCCGCCATCTTGTTTCTCCCTGTTGCATGTCTTATATTATTTTAAAGAATAGAGAAAAGAATACAGTCCTCATTCAGAGATAATATCATTTTGACATTTAAAGAAGGTTAGATAAATCCTCAAACTTTATTTTGTCATAGCCAAGCATAAAGACTATGTATAGTGACTTCAACAACAAAACATGAAGTGTGTGTCTTATAATTAAAGGAGTAAGTTACCCTGTTTTCAGTAGGTTGTTATTAAATAATGAGTTTTCTTTAGTGGACATGGTAAAATGTTCTGTACAATATCCTTATAAGGACAAAAAGATCATTTGAGAAGAAAAGTAATTTGCTCTTTAAAGAGTCTTCTTGATTTTGTCTTCCTTTGCAGCTGTTGCTGATGCCATTAGAACAAGCCTTGGACCAAAAGGAATGGATAAAATGGTAAAAATGAAATCATTACTTATTGAATGCTGCTAACTGCACTGAAAGATTTTATTTTGGGGAGAGAGAGAAACACATTGATTTGTTGTTCCACTTATTTATACATTCATTGGTTGCTTCCTGTACTAGTATGTGCCCTAACCAGAGTTGAAACCCAAAACCTTGACATAACGGGATGATGCAGGGCCTCACACTGCAAGATCTTGATAGAGGGTTAAGATATGTTGCTTAAAAAGTAACAAGTGTTAGAAAGGCACTTGAGAGTTCAGAAGAGTGATTATTTGGGGGGAATGAGACAGGATTTAGCTCTAATTCATATTTTATGCTTTTTAAACAATAAAAATACACATACAAAAATAGTTACCTACTCTTATTGTGTTAGGAAATATAGTAAAGCTAGGTGTAAGTGCTTGAGTTCAATATTACTTATTGATGTAGCTTTGTGACCTGACAAGTCTGGGATTTCAACTCTTACTTCTGGCTTTGTTGACTGGCAGCATAAAACAGATGGCTTCCAATGACTTTTAGGTAATATGCCCCCATCTTTACTTCCTTTAGTGCTAGTTAATTTCCAAAATGAGAGATGAGGAAATGACATAGAGGATTGTCTGTATCAGCAGTTGCCAACCTTTCAGACCTCGGTCTGTGGACCACCAGTTGGCAACAGCTGGTCTGGATGATACACAGATCATTATTCCTTCTGCATATTTTAATATCTGTCCCTGATAAGAAGTAATGCTTTTTTCTCTTTGCTGAGAATACTAAAAAATAAGTTATGTGTTGACTATAAGAATTGTATATGTCAATTGTAATTGAAAATTTTTAAAAATTACCCTAGAGGCCCAATGCATGAAATTTGTGCAAGGGGCTCAGTTGGAAGGTCATTCTGCTCTCCTGTCTAATTAGCATGTATGCTTTTATTATTATCTAATCTAATAAAAGTAATATGCTAATTGAGTCACTCCGCTATATCTCAAGGCACACCCACCAGCCAATCAGAGTGACTAATGCAAATTAACCCAACCAAGATGGTGGCCAGCCGCCACAGAGCTAGAGCAATCAGGAGGTTTCGTTGCCCAAGCAATGGAGGAAGCTGCCTGCCTAGGCTGGCTGTGGCCTCGGCTCATGGCAACAAAGTTTCAATTATAGAAGATAAATAAACCCCAGATAACAGCTTCCAGCCAGCCTCTCTGGGAGCTTGGGTGGCTTGGGGCTGTGGCCAGCCTGCAAACAGCCATCAGCCCCTCACCTAGGATGGCTCCACCCTCATGGGGTGAGGGTCCCTGCTGGAGGGCTTGGCCAGCCTGAAAACGGCTCTCAGCCCCTCACCCAGGCTGGCCAGGAACCCTAGCGGGACCCCCACCCTGATCTGGCACACTCTTCAGGGCAAACCAGCCGGCCCCACCCATGCACCAGGCCTCTATCCTTTCTATCCTATACAATAAAAGGGTAAAATACAAATTGACCCTAACAGCAGAACCACTTAGGAATGACTGGTCACTATGACACACACTGACCACTAGGGGACAGATGCTTGATGCAGGAGCTACCCCCTGGTGGTCAGTGCCCTCCCACAGGGGTAGTACCGGGCTCACAGCTGGCGAGTGCAGTGACAATGTTGGGAGGCTCTCCCGCTTAGTGCGAAGAATGACCGACTGCCAGCTTAGGGCCAGGACTAATCCGCCAGTTATTCATCCCCCCCCGAGGGCTTCTGGGCTGAAGGACCCCACCTTCCCCCACCCCTGACTGCACAGATTTCGTCCACCAGGCGTCTTGTTTTAAAAATAATAGCTAATTAATGGAAGAAAGGAATTGTTCACATTCATGGTGCTGTATTTTGGGACATCCATGGTATCAGTTCTCTTTTTCCCAAATAAAAAAGTAATTGGAACAAAGCCAGCTGTTTTACTTGTAAAGTTAGACTATTATGCATACTTGTAGTATAATGATTTATATTAGTATACAGTTTGAAATTAAACACAGTTGTAAGCTATGTAAACATAAATTAATTTCTCTACCAAATTAATAGAGCTTTTAGGTCATCACATTAATGCTGGATAAATAAAACAACTTTTGAAATCATAGCTCTAAGAAAAAATAAAAACTTTTCAGATTCAAGATGGTAAAGGTGATGTGACCATTACAAATGATGGTGCCACCATTCTGAAACAAATGCAAGTGTTACATCCAGCAGCCAGAATGGTAAGTATAATTTTAGATGAGGTGTTTTTTTAAGTGTATGGTTTGATACTTGATAAATGGCTAAATTTGTTTTATTTGATTACATAATATAATTTAAGCATTGTGAATTTTTAAAAATTTATTATTTTTGTATTTGAATCCTCACCCAAGGATATTTTTCCACTGATTTTTAGAGAGAGTGGAAGGGATGGTGAGAGATGGAGAAAAAGAACCATGGATGTGAGAGAAACATTGATTGGTTGCCTCCCACATGTGCCCCACCAGAGCTGGGGATTGAGCCTTCAACCGAGGTATGTGCCCTTGACTGGAATCGAACCCCAGAACCCTTCAGTCTGCAGGCCAGCACTGTGTCCATTGAGTCCAATGGCTAGGGCAAGCATTGTGAATTTTTAAATTATGTAACGATGACTTTTAAGTGAGTCAAATTATGCTCATATAGGGGTCAGATCAGATAAACTTGGCAAAGGACTGCAAAATGACACTGTGAAATTCTCCATTTCATAGCTTTCAAGGCTACAGGGTACCTAAGGTATAACATTATACTCTCTTGACATGAACTTTTAAGTACCTGGGAAGTAAATATTTACAATACATAGTCTGAACCAGAAATCATAATGTGTTTATATATATAAGTAGAATTTTGTATGCCTTAACTATGTGGGTTATCATTTTCTTTTCTTTTTTGGGGGGTGGGATGAATTATCATTTTAAAATAAAACCCAAGGTAAACAAATCCAAAGTCATGAGTTATATTGAATCTTAATAGTATTGATAATAATCAAATTGTGACACTAATGTGAAGGCCATTTATATTTTTTTATATTTGAATTAGATGTTATTAGGTTCTCACATTTCTTATTGATCAACTTAAATGTTCTGTTCACTTAGCTGGTAGAGTTGTCTAAGGCACAGGATATAGAAGCGGGGGATGGCACTACATCGGTGGTCATCATTGCTGGCTCTCTCTTAGATTCCTGTACCAAGCTTCTTCAGAAAGGTAGGTGGCACATAGGACATACTTTATTCAAGTTATATAAAAATGTCTGATTTAAGATATAATTTGGAATAATCTTTTTACTAGGATTTTTTTTTAATTTAAGTCATTCTTTTTTTTTTTTTTTATTGATTTTTTACAGAGAGGAAGGGAGAGGGATAGAGAGTTAGAAACATCGATGAGAGAGAAACATTGATCAGCTCGGCTGCCTCTTGCACACCCCCTACTGGGGATGTGCCTGTAACCAAGGTACATGCCCTGGACCGGCATCAAACCTGGGACCTTTGAGTCAGCAGGCTGACGCTCTATCCACTGAGCCCAACCGGTTAGAGCTTTACTAGGATTTTTTAGATTAAATTTTGCTATGTTTATTATATGAATTAGAAATGTTTTTCATTTTGCTACTCCTTTTTTTTTGCCAAACTTTTTAAGTATTATTGAATTTATTGGAGTTACATCTATACTAATAAAAGGGTAATATGCCAATTAGACCAGGAGACCTTCCAGACAAAGCCATGGTGGTGGGGCTGAGTCAGAGGTGGTTAGGTGCAATCAGGCCAGGAGGGGAGGGCAGTTGGGGGTGAGCAGGCTGGCGAGGGGGCAGTTGGGGGCGAGAAGGCCAGCAGGCAGGTGATCAGTTAGGAGCCAGGGGTCCTGGATTGCGAGAAGGATGTCCAAGGGGCCCCAGATTGAAGAGGGAGCAGGCCAGGCTGAGGAACACAGCCCTGCCCATGCACGAATTTAATGCCCCGGGTCACTGGTTGGTTAATTAAAGTATATAGGGTTTCAAAAAAAAAATAGTATATGGGTTTCAGGTGTACAATTCTATAATAAATCGTCTGTACATTATATTGTGTGTTCAACACCCCAAGAAGTCTGCTTCCACTGCCATTTATTCCCTCTATAGCCTCTTTAGCCAAGCTTCTTCTTTTTTTAAGTGATTTTTGGAGAGAGAAACATCAATTGGTTGCCTCCCGCAAGCACCCTAACTGGGAATTGAACCTGCCACCCTTCTGAAGTGTAATGACAATGTTCCAACCAATTGAGGCACACTGGACAGGTCTAGCCAGACATCTTTTTGATGGAATTTGATAGAATTTTGATTTTCAAAAATAAGTGGTAGTGCTGTTACTAATCTTAGGCTCAAGATGTGAATGGTGATTTGGGAGAGAGAGTATGGGTTCTTGCTCTAGTAAATAGTGCTTAATCATAGTGGTGACTCTCAAGTCACTCATCCTATTTATGTAGATTTATGCTGTTTTTAAAAGTATTTTGTTTTTCCTTTTAAAATACATATTTTATTGATTTTTTACAGAGGAATGGAGAGGGATAGAGAGAAATATCGATCAGCTGCCTCCTGCACACTCCCTACTGGGGATGTGCCCACAACCAAGGTATATGCCCGTGACCGGAATTGAACCTGGGACCCCTGAGTCCTCAGGCTGACGCTCTATCCACTGAGCCAACCGGTTAGGGCAATTTTGTTTTTCCTTTTAAATACCACGTGTGTGTATAATTGAACTATTCCAAATTAAATGGAAATAAGTTATTAGCCATAATTAACAGTTAAGATTATGCAAACCATTATAACTGAAGCATAAGCTAACCTATAATTAATAATTTAGAATTTATGACTTTTAAAATTTTAATGAATAGAAAAATTTTAAGTA
Organism: Murina feae; assembly: GCA_004026665.1. Taxonomy (NCBI): domain Eukaryota; kingdom Metazoa; phylum Chordata; class Mammalia; order Chiroptera; family Vespertilionidae; genus Murina; species Murina feae. The sequence continues at coordinate 18,446 of PVJC01025815.1, read as the reverse complement.
TCAAATACGTAGCTTATTATATAATCGAATAACTAGATTTTCACAAATGACAGGGATTCATCCAACTATCATTTCGGAGTCATTCCAGAAGGCTTTGGAAAAGGGTGTTGAAATATTGGTTGACATGTCTCGACCTGTGGAACTGAGTGACAGAGAAACTTTGTTAAATAGTGCAGCCACTTCATTGAACTCAAAGGTGAGATGAGCGCTAAGGGGTCATTGTAAAATTATAGCTTAAGGTTTGTTAAGAACCGCAACTCCTATGCTTTGATTTTTGTTTGATGCTCTACAGTTCATAATTCTCAAGAGAGGTAACTAATTTGTACAACTGAATTCAAGTAAAGTTTACTATGAGATCGTCAGATAAATTGATTCCCCATTTTACAGATGGAAAATAGGTCTAGTGAAGTTAAAGAACTCGTCCAAGACCCACAATAGGGAATAGAACTAAAATTTGAACCAGGACAAGATTGCCTATCCATAGTCCATCTCTTAACTAATGTCTGTGCTGCTTTTCTTTGTTATCAAATTTAAAGCAATGATGTTTTAAATTTCTTGGGAAATTATGTCACCTGCTCTTTTCTGTCATGTCCATTGTCATATATTCATTCTTTTTCATTTTCTTTTCATCAGTATTATATTGATATGTTCATTTTCTTGTAATGTTGAGAATTAGATATTGTTGAATGTCCCCAGAAATTAATATGACAAGATAGCATAATGGTTACAAGCATTGGTCTTAGACTCTTGACTGCTTGGGTTCAGTGCTGGCTCTATCACTTGACTAAGCTGTTTGTCTATTTCAGTTTCTACATTTGAAGATTGAATAATTATAGAAATGTAAAGTACTAAGACCACTGCCTAGCATATAGTGCTCAATAAATGTTAGCCACTAGCTATTTTTACCAGCACCCTCAGTATTAGGGGTACACATATATAGCATCTGATCACGAATTCATTTTGGATAAGAAACCCCCACATAAAATTAATTTTGTTTTGGATTTCCTATAGAGTTAGTACATATTTTTATTTCATGCTCTTGGTAATTGGCAATCTGAATAGAAAAGACAGTTCTAATGGAATGTTTTCTCATATATTCTCACATTCCCTCTTCCCCACCACCCAAAAAAAAAAAGTGATATGTCAGTAAAGAACTAGGACTTTTTCTATTGTTAAACTGACTTTTTTTTTTTAATTCTAGGTTGTCTCTCAGTATTCAAGTCTGCTTTCTCCAATGAGTGTAAATGCAGTTATGAAAGTGATTGACCCAGCCACAGCTAAGAGCGTAGATCTTAGAGATATTAAAATAGTTAAGAAACTTGGGTAAGCACATCTATTTATAACTTTAATGAATAAAAATTAATTTTGAAAGTAAGCTTAAGTTATTTCCAAAAATAAATAACTTTTAAGTGAAAAATGTCTAGGTGAAAGTTATTAAGTTTTTTTATTTTCGTGAGAATTTGTACTAGTATTAATCTGAGAATCTCAAGAATTTGTTTGCATTCCCTTATGGCAGCACAGTAGTGTGATCAAAGAGGTTCAGGAATGGGACATTACTAAATGTGTGTGAGGCTGAAGGATATTTTATTGGACTTATGATATTTAATCTATTAGAAATCTAAACTTAAAGATTTCTTCTCCCTGCTAACTGTTCCCTTTCTTCTTTTTTTCTTAGTGGGACAATAGATGACTGTGAGTTGGTGGAAGGGCTAGTTCTCACTCAGAAGGTGGCAAATTCCGGTATAACCAGAGTTGAAAAGGCTAAAATTGGGCTTATACAGTTTTGCTTATCTGCTCCCAAAACAGATGTAAGTATAAACAAATAAAATTGATTTTTTATTTATATGTTTAACTTTCTAATAACTCGACTTTTATTCATTATTGTAAAAATAGAAAATACTGATACTAGTGATAAGAAGTATTTATCTCAAAAGAATTAATAAAATTGAAATAAAGGCAGAAGTTGTTGGATGCCAAAACATGACAAAGTAACAAGGATGCAAGTGAAATTATTTCAGTAAAATATTTGTATAAAGAGAATTGGCATATTCAGGAAATAATCATTCTACTTGCATGTATGACAGCATAAAAGATGTGCAGTAAGGTTGGTGTATATCAGCGGTTCTCAACCTGTGGGTCGAGACCCCTTTGTGAGTCGAACGACCCTTTCACATGGGTCGCCTAAACACACCCTACTTATCAGATATTTACATTACAATTCATAACAGTAGCAAAATTACAGTTATGAGGTAGCAACGAAAATAATTTTATGGTTGGGGGTCACCACAACATGAGGAACTGTATTAAAAGGTTGCGGCATTAGGAAGGTTGAGAACCACTGGTGTATATTCATCTTTCCAGACCTTTTTTTTTTCTAAGATAGATACACACACACACACACACACACACACACCAATATATATTCTTTTTATTGATTTCCGAGAGGGAAAGAGAGAAACATGAATAATGAGAGAATCATTGATCGGCTGCCTCCTGCTGGGGATCAAGCCCGCAACCCGGGCATTGTGCCCTGAGCATGGGGAGTGGAACTATGATCTCCTGATTCATAGGTTGACACTCAACCACTGAGCTATGCCGCCTGGGCTTTCCAAACTTTTTCTATGCATGTTTATATATAATATTTGGTATGATTTTGCTTGAATTTATGATATAATAATATTTTTATTAAAAATGTTTCTCACTTTAATACTCCTATATGCAAATTACTAATATGTTGCTTCTTTCCTAAACAGATGGATAATCAGATAGTAGTTTCTGACTATGTCCAGATGGACCGAGTGCTTCGAGAGGAGAGAACCTATATTCTAAACTTAGTGAAGCAAATTAAAAAAACAGGATGTAATGTTCTTCTCATACAAAAGTCTATTCTTAGGTATGCAGCTATTTTGTTTACTTCTTAAATATAATTGATTTGGATTCCCTCTAGCAGTTTTTACAAAATCATTTGACTAGACAGCTAATGAATCTGCATTTTGAGGCATTCTGATGAATACTCTAAAATAGGTTCTTTCCCGTTGTGATCATTTAAATGTGGGGTGTGTAATCTTTCTAGCCAATATCCTAGATGTTAAGTAAATGGAATGCTTTTTCAGTGTTTTCTTCTAATATGTAGACATATTCCCATGTATTCTATTAATACATTATGCCAGAATGTATTTTGGACGCTCATTGATGAAGAGTTGGAATACCTGGTTCTCATACCAAGTCATATAATAGATAGTAGTCTTGTTTTTTAATGTGATTATAGTCTTGGGATTGAAAGATTTGGATTTTTTTTAACATTGACTTTAGAGAAAGAGAAACATTGATTTATTATTTATTTTAAAATATATTTTATTGATTTTTTACAGAGAGGAAGGGAGAGGGATAGAGAGTTAGAAACATCGATGAGAGAGACGTCGATCGGCTGCCTCCTGCACACCTCCTACTGGGGATGTGCCCGCAACCAAGGTACATGCCCTTGACTGGAATCGAACCTGGGACCCTTCAGTCCACAGGCCAACGCTCTATCCACTGAGCCAAACCGGTTAGGGCGAAACATTGATTTATTATTCCACTCATTTATGTACTCATTGGTTGCTTCTTATATGGCCGGCAACCTTAATGTATCGGGACAGTGCTAATCATTCTTCTAAATCAGAAAGTATCAAAGTTTTAATTATCAGAGATATGCTTACTTAGTATTTTAAAAAAAACAATGGCATGATTATCTTCTGTGTTTTATAAATAGTGTCATTGGGGTATCTTAACTAATAAAAGCATAATATTGAAATTAACCGTTTCTCCGGGACGGGGTAAGCCACACCCACCAGCCAATCAGAGCGACTGTATGCAAATTAGCCCAGCCAACATGGAGGCCACCACTCAGGGACCTGAGTAAACGGCAGCTTCCATTGCAGCAGGAGTGAAAGTGAAACTGCAGCCCGCTCCGCTCCACTTATCCTCAAGCAAAACACACGTTTGCAACATAAGAACAATCATAGAATCCTCACGAGCTGAAGGAAACAGCAGGCCTGGCCTAACCACTAAGAGAGTAACATTGTGTCATTATAGACGCAGCGAGGTGAAGCAGAGAGGAGGCTTCCTTAGTAGGCCGGCTTAAAGGAACAGTGTATCAATTATAGAAGATAAACCCCAGAAACCTGCGTCCAGCCAGCCTTGCTGGGACATTGGGTCAATGGGAGCTGTGGGCAGCCTTAAAGTGCAAATCAGCCCGTCACCCACGCTGGCCACAACCCAATGGGGTGAGGGGCGTTCCTGGGGGGCTTGGCCAGCCTGGAGATAGCCATCAGCCCCTCACCCAGCCTGGTCAGGCACGCCAGCAGGTGGACATCCCCAGAGGGGTCCCAGACTGTGAGAGGGCACAGGCGGGGCTGAGGGACCTCCCGAGTGCACAGAGCGGCTGCAGGGCGGAACAGTGCAGGACCTAGGACCAGTGAGTGGGAAATAGGCGGCAGGGTTGGCGGCCTGCTTGGCAGCTCCTCAGGCCCTTTGAGGGGCATCAGGGAGTGGGTAAGAGGTGGCGGGGGGTCGGTGGCCTGCTTGGCGGCTGCTCAGGCCCCTTGCAGGGCACCAGGGAGCGGGAAAGGGGCAGTGGGGGTCGGGGGCCTGCTTGGTGGCTTCCCAGGCCCTTTGCGGGGCACCGGGGAGCAGGAAAGCAAGGCTGCAGGGGCCAGGGTCCTGCTTGGCGGCTCCCCAGACCCCTTGGGGGGGCACTGGGGAGTGGGAAAGCAAGCTCTTGGGGGCTGGGGGCCTGCTTGGTGGCTCCCCAGGTCCTTTCCAGGGATCAGGGAGCAGGAAAAGGCTGGCCTGACCATGAGGTGGGGTTTTCCCTGCTTTCTGGTGGCTGGAGGAAGATGGGCAGTAGGCAAGCTTGGGAGGCAGGCAGCACCCAGCCCCTGGCCACAGCTCAAAAAAGAGAACAACCTGCAGGGGAGGGCAAGAGTCTGAGAGATCAACATAGAGGGGGTGCCTGCTCCAAGCCTGGGGGCAGGCCCCCAGCAGGTAGACACACACAGGAGGACTGCTCCGAGCCTCAGATGTGGCTGGGGGCAGGTCCGCAGCGGCGACACACACACACAAAAGGCGCCTGGCAGATTGGGGCCATCATAGGATATCCACTGAAGGGTTCCAGACTGAGAGGGGGCAGGCTGGGCTGAGGGGAGGACCCCCCCCCCATGCATGAATTTCGTGCACCAGGCCCCTAGTGTTTTAATATTACCCATTGAAAATCACCACACATTGTTCATTTAAACAATAGTAAAATAATGGAAACCTTAAAAAATGGTTGAACAGCAAGTATTTTTAACCTAGCATTGACATAATGACTTTTTTTATTGTAGAGATGCTCTAAGTGATCTTGCATTACATTTCCTAAACAAAATGAAGATTATGGTGGTTAAGGACATTGAAAGAGAAGATATTGAATTCATTTGTAAGGTAAAATATTCTAACATCTGTATGTGTAAAAATGTCCAGTAATCAAATGTTTTAATTTGAGGATTTGATTCTTTTTCCCAGACGATTGGAACCAAGCCAGTTGCTCATATTGACCAGTTCACTGCTGACATGCTGGGATCAGCTGAGTTAGCTGAGGAGGTCAATTTAAATGGTTCTGGCAAACTGCTCAAGGTAACAATATTATAATTAAGCTTTATTTGCCTAGAGTTTTTTTGTTGTTGTTTATTTTATTCTTTATCCCAAATACCTAATTTGGAATATGTTTACTAAAGATTACAGGCTGTGCAAGCCCTGGAAAAACAGTTACAATTGTTGTTCGTGGATCTAACAAATTGGTTATTGAAGAAGCTGAGCGCTCCATTCATGATGCCCTATGTGTCATTCGCTGTTTAGTGAAGAATAGGTAATATAAATTGCTAAGTAACATTTAGAACATTAAAACTTCTGTATTTTGATTATTTTAAAGGTGTAAATGGTAAATTATTTAAAATAGCTTTCTCTTAGATAAAATAAGCTAAAAATATGTTTGTGAATTTCAGAGCTCTTATTGCAGGAGGTGGTGCTCCAGAAATAGAGTTGGCTCTACGGTTAACTGAATATTCACGAACATTGAGTGGTATGGAATCCTACTGCATTCGTGCTTTTGCAGATGCTATGGAAGTAATTCCATCTACACTAGCTGAAAATGCTGGCCTGAATCCCATTTCTACAGTAACAGAACTAAGAAACCGGCATGCCCAAGGAGAAAAAACTACCGGCATTAATGTCCGAAAGGTAATAATTTAATTTTTAATTATTGCAGAAAATATTAATTATAACATTTTTAAAGCTTTGTAATTATCTTCTGTTGAATGAAAACGTTTGTAATTAAAAATAAAATAGGATTTCAATATTAGGCCTGCAGGATAATTTATGTTATTGAATGAGAATGAAGATAGATTATGTCTTAAATGAAAGGTATTATCTGTTCATTGGCTCTGCCAACTTATTGGTTGATTTTTGGCATATTACACAGTCTGTGCTTCAGTTTTCTCAATTGTAAAAACAGAGACTAATAAGTCCCTTGTAGGTTAATGGTGAGAATTAAATATATTACTAACAAGAATGCTCATATAAAGATGCCTGGCATAGAGAAAACACTAATATTTACCATTGCTGCTGTTGTAACCACCAGCCTAATGAAGTCAGTCACTAGGGTAAACACATTAGAACAGTAATAATTTTCCCTTTTGTATATGTCCCTTTTTATTGCGGAGACAAATAATACTTAATAGGAGGGAAACTAACAATCCAAGCTTACATTTTTTGAATAGAACAAAATTCCAAAGGAAGGCACATTATAAAGATGTAGCTTTCATTGGTAGGGTATGAGGAAATTTCAGAAGGGGGGAGCAAATGGTTTACAGGTTAGAAAGCTCGAGAAGTTTCTAATTTCGTCTAGAGTGGAAGTTAAAGTCCAGTGTATTGGACTTTAAGGTTGGAAAGATCAGATAAAAGCTAACATGAAGTATGGATTTTTCTTATTCCAGTAGTTGGAAGTCACTAACGTTTTGTTAACCAAAAGGCTAAGATGATGAAATGAATATTTTAAGGTGGGAACACAGGAGATGGGGTTACTTGTGACGGCCATCAGCAGTAATCCTTAGGAGAATGGGACTATGATAGTGGCAATAAGAATTTATAAGTGAGATTTGAGAGAGATGTAAAGGCAGAACAGGATGCATAGGAAGAGAGTTTTATATATATATATTAGAGGCCCGGTGCACAAAAATTTGTTCACTCGGGTGGTCCCTCAGCCCGACCTGTGTCCTAAAGTCTGGGACCCCTTGGGGGATGTCCACCTGCTGGCATGCCTGGTCAGCCTGGGTGAGGGGCTGATGGCCATTTTAGGCTGCCCACAGCCCCTTCAGGGTTTGGGTCCCTGCTGGGGTGCCTGGCTGGAAGCAAGTATCTGGGATTTATTTAACTTCTATAATTGAAACTTTGTTGCCTTGGTCCCCTGCTGGAAGCCTGGGTTGCTCCTGGCAACCCAAGGTCCCACCCCTGGCAAGTATCGGGTTTATTTACCTTCTTTAATTGATACTTTGTAGCCTTGAGTAAATCTCAGGGCCCACGGGCCCTGGCTTCCTCCATTGCCTGGGGCAACTCCAGCTCCATGGCTGCTGCCATCTTAGTTGAGTTAATTTGAATATTTGCTCCTGATTGGCTGGTGGACGTGGCTTGTGTAACAGAGGAGTGTTAATTTCCATATTACTCTTTTAGATTAGATGTACTAGGGGCCCAGTGCACAAATTCATGTACCTTGAAAGGAATTGTGGGCCGGGAGGCTGTGGTAGGCACAGGGGCAGGTCTTGGCCCATCCTCCGCACCTTCACCCTGGCACCGGTCCTCTGCAGCCCCATTCCCACCGCTGCCACTCCCATGCGCTGACAGCCCTAGTCCCGCTTACACCCACTGACAGCATGGAGTGATTGGGGCCGGCGCCAACAGTGGGTGCAAGCAGAGGCTTCAGCACTGGAAGCGGGTGCAAGTGGGGCCGGCAGCAAGCACAACGCCAGGTAGGACCACAGCACATGAGAGCAAAGAATTTTCAGTATCCACCAGAGTCTTGCCCCGATGACAGCGACCGGCACCCTGCCTTGGTCTGGTGCCCCCACTCAACCTGCTACACCATTCTGCCATGGCCAACGCCTGCCATGCTTCACACACGCCCCCTGGTGGTCAGCACACTCATAGCAACTAGTTGTTTGATTGTTTCAGTCTATTTGCATATTAGCCTTTTATTGTGTAGGATATTTTATTGATTTCAAAGAGAAAGAAAGGGAGAGGAAGAGAAATATTGATGAGAGAGAATCATTGATTGGTTGCCTCCTGCACGCCCCCTACTGGGGATCGAGCCTGCAACCCAGGCATGTGCCTTTTACTGGAATCAAACCCAGGACCCTTCAGTTCGTAAGTCTACACTATCCACTGAGCCAAACCCGCTAGGGCCATAGGAAGAGTTTTGAAGTTAGGATTTGAGGGATCCAGCATTAATTTTTTTCCAAATTTTAGTTGAAATACAACCTGTAGTGTAGAAAAGAGATTACTTAGTGTCTTATTCTTAACTAGAGTAATGGAAAACTACATTTGAAAAGGCCTTGAGTCATACTGATAACTAGCTGGTGATGTGTATAATTACAAACACTAAAAGCAATTTGTGCTAATTTGCAGGGTGGTATTTCCAACATTTTGGAGGAACTGGTTGTCCAACCTCTATTGGTTTCAGTTAGTGCACTGACTCTAGCAACTGAAACTGTCCGGAGCATCCTGAAAATTGATGATGTGGTATGTATAGGTTGGGAATTTTCCTACAAGGTCAAAAAGGTCTATCTATCTTTTAAGAGATGTTGGGGGTGTTTATAACTAATAGTTTGCTAATCATCAAGGTGATAACAGTTCATACTCTTGCAGTCTTTTCTTACTTGTAATAATAGGGGTGATTTGGATAACTGCTTAAATGTCTTCCATCCTTAAAATTCTATTATTACAGGTTTTGAAACTCAAATTTTTCTTTTATCAGGTAAACACTCGGTAATCTGGATAACACTAACTGACTGGCACCATCATGGCCACTAATAGTGCAGCTGGAGTGGAAGATCGCTAGTGTTTTCTTATTGTTTGAAATATTGTTTCCCCTCTGAATTCCTGGGCCTGGTCTTCCAGTTTGCATTTACTTGAAATTGTATTGACACAGTTCAATGAAAATATTAAAGATTTGGTTTCAAAAGGCAGATTAATTTATTGCTGTTGCCCCCACCCTCCAAATACTGTTATTTCAGACACTTGATAAACCTATATAACAAAAGGCAATGGATTCACAAAGTAGTGTGTGTGTGTGTGTGTGTGTGTGTATGCTGTTTGAAAAGTTAACAGTACAGAAAGACACAAAGTGAAAAATGAAAGGCTTCCTCTACCCTATAATCCCAATCTCTTCAAGAATAAGCACTGTTGTGTTCATTGAGATTCCTTGTATATATTAAGTAGCAAATATTTATACAAAAACTAGAGGCTCGGTGCACAACATTTGTGCACTGGGCAGGGTCCCTCAGGCTGGTCTGTGCCCTCTGACAGGACTCCTCAGGGGATGTCTGCCTGCTGCAGAGGCGGGAGAGGCTCCTGCTGCTGCCATTGAGCTCAACCAGAAGCCAGGCTCGTGCTGTTCCTTAGTGCTGCCTCAGAGGTGGGAGAGGCTCTTACCATTGCCAGTGTGCTCACCAGCCATAACACAGGCTTCTGGCTAAGGAGCACTCCCCCTGGGGGAGCACACTGACCACCAGGGAATAGCTCCTTTGTTGAGCGTCTGCCCCCTGGTGATCAGTGAGTATCAGCCAGCGATCATTCTGCTGGTCGATTTGCATATTAGGGTGTTGTTATAAAGGATATTTCATTTTTAACATGTTAAGCGCCAGGCCTGTTTTGTCTTCCTTTCCGTTTAGCCCACAATACCCGATTTTACTGCTATGCTGGCAGCAGCAGTGACTGACCAGTCCAAATGGAAAGTATAGTGTCAGTCACCAGTGACTGATATGGCGCTTAACATGTTAGTTCAATTTATTGGGGTGACAAAGAGTATCCTATTATTAACTAGACTAACAGAAAACTACATTTGAAAAGGTTGACAGGATCATAGAGGTTTCAAGTGTACATTTCTGTGATACACGATCTATATATGGTATGGTATACCCACCACTCAAAGTCATATAATCTCCCATCACATGTATTTGATCATTTTTGTCTTTGTTTTATATCCCCCATAGATTGAAATCATATTGCTAAGTGACTGATTTTCACTTAGCAAAATATTCTCAAGATTCATCCATGTCACAATGGCAGTAATTCATCTTATTTTAATTTTTTTTTATTGATTTCAGAGAGGAAGGGAGAGAGAAAGAAACATCAATGATGAGAGAGAATCATTGGTCGCCTGCCTCCTGCATGTCCCACACTGGGGATGTGCCCTGATGGGATCGAACCGTGACCTTGTTCATAGGTCATCATTCAATCACTCATCTATGCCAGCTGGGCCGAAAGGGATTTTTTTTTGAAAATGATCTTTAATTGGAAAAAATTGGTGATATAAGGACAAACTGTTTAATGGCTGAAGGGTGATAGAGTATGTTACCTCACAATATACCATCAAGAATTATTTTGAGCTGAAAGCAATCAATCACAGAGGAATAGCTCTGTGCCCTCTCCTTAAAAGCCTGTGGGCTAGGTCATAAGTCTCCCTCCCCTATAACAGGAAAAGAGCACTCTTGGTGGTAGAAATGAAGAGCCCATACTGAGAATTTACATAAAAGGGACTCTTAATTGATGTCTGTTTTAGTGGCTTCAAACATCTTAATTGCACCTTGATCAAGTATCATCTCTTATCACAAATAGTGTAAAATCAAAATAATCTCTGCCCTCATTGTATACACTGTAGTTGGTAATTAAAAAAAAAAACTTGTCTAGTACTCCCCATTATGATAGCTTTCATGGCTTCTATTGCCTTTGGATAATGGCCAGACCTTTGAAGTGAACCACAAATTGGGCCTACACATTTCTTTTGTATTTCACAAGGAGTGTTATAAAAGCAACTAGGATTTTGTCGCATTTGTGGAGAATTACAGCCGGTCAGCCTGAAACTTCTTTATATCTGATAACAGTTAACTAAAGTAATTTGTTAAACTATGTCTTTATATATTTAGGTATCTATTTCAGGATTGACTACAATTTAGTAATTCAGTTTTAATGGCTAATAGTTCACAGTAAAACAAGCTTTTTCTTGCTGTCATGAAACTATTGAATGAGGTATGTCCTGAAATCTTTTAGTCAAAATACTTCTCTACTCACCCAGCCAGTGTATTTCAGTGGTTGAGCATCAGCCTATGAACAAAGAGGTCCCTGTTCGATTCCCAGTCAAGGCTCATGCCTGAGTTAATGGGCTTGAACCCCAGAGGGGCATGCAGGAGGCAGCCAATCAATGATTCTCATTATTGATGTTTCTATCTCTCCCTCTCCCTCTCTGAGATAAAAACATTTCTTTAAAATGTCAACACTATCAGACCTAAAGCTCATTTTACTGGAACAAAAGCCAAGTTCTTGTCAGTGCACACATCCTAGATCTGTCCTGTCTTCTCGTTTCTGCCTCAGCTCCCTTGCACTGTACCCCTCTCACCTGCCTCCTTGTATTCGAGCACACTCCTTTTGCAGGGATTTCACTTTTGCTGTGCCCTTCACCTGAAACACTGCCCCAGATAGGAGCTCAGCTCATCATTTATCTCCCCATAAACTCCCTGCTCAGATGTTCCCTTCCCAGCAGGTCTTTCCTGACCACCCTATTTTAAACTACAACCCTACCCCAACTCCCCCACAGTTTTTTTTAAATACATTTTTATTGATGTTACAGGAAGGGAGAGAAACATTGGTTGCCTCCCATACGCCCTGACCAGGGATCAAACCCACAACCTGGGTATGTGCCCTGACTGCAATTTGAACTGGCAGTCTTTCAGTGCACGGGAATTGCTCAACCCACAGCCACACCAGCCTGGACCCCAGGCACTTCTTGTATGTCTCTACTTTTATTTTTCTTCATGGTTCTTTCTTTACCAGTGTTTATTTCTTATCTGTCTCCCTCCAGTGGAACATAAGCTATATATTGAAGGCAAAAGTATTAGCTGCTTTGCTCCACTTCCTATTTTCAAAACTTACTACAAAGCTACAGTAATCAAAAATGACATAAAGACATTTAGATCAATGGAATAGAAAAAGCAGGGGCCAGGAACTGTTTTTCTGCCAAGTGTCATTTGGATATAACATCATTTCTGGGCCACACAAAATTAGCAACTTAAAAATTAGCCTGCTATATTTGGTCAAGCAATTAATTCAACCCTAATCCCCTTGCCAGGGCCAAACCAAATGATTTTGTGGGCCTTATATGGCTTGGGGGCCAGACATTCCCCACTCCTGGAATAGAGAGTCCAGAAATAAACGCTCATACATAAGGTCAAGTAATGTGTGTGTGTGTGTGAATCCTCATGATATTTTTTCCACTGCTTTTCAGTAAGTGGAAGGGAGGCATGAGAGAAAGAGAATACACTGGTTGCCTCCTGCACTCATCCTTGAGGGGGGTGGGAAACAAACCACAACCCAGATACATGCCCTTGACCAGGAATCTGGAAATCCTTAAGTGCTGCGGGCCGACAGTCTAACCATTGAGTCACCCTGGCCAGGCCTGTTCAAATAATTTTTGGCAGCTGAACCAAGACCATTCAATAGGGAAAGTCAGTCTTCAACAAATGATGCTGGAAAAGCTGGATATTCGCATGCAAAAGAAGGGTGGATCCTTAGCTTAAAACTGGATGACAAGATTAAAGTGGATCAAAGACCTAAATGTAAGACCTAAAACAAAACTCTTAGAAGAAAACAGAATGAAAGCTTCATGACACTGGATTTAGCAGTGATTTCTTGGACGTATCACTAAAGGTAACAAAAGGGAAAAGACATTGAACTTCATGAAAATTTTGTGCATCAAAAGACAGTACCACAGAAAGGGAGAAAATATTTTCAAATCCCATGTCTAATAAGGGATTAAAATCCAGAATATATATAAAGAACTCCCAAAACTTGAACAAAAACAAAAAAAACCCTACGCAATTTGCCGCGGCCTGCATGGTGGGTTTCAGGATGACCTGCAAGAGGGCCGACACACAATGAAGAGATTAAACAAGAAATACGAATTTTTAAGGCATGGGAGGCCAAGTGGAGCCTCTTGCAAGAAGAGGAACCCACAAGTCTGGGTCTTGCCTGCTTTTTATTCAGTTTGGTTACACAGTTGCCCTTCAGCAATGCATGCAGGCAGAGCAGATAGAATCAAAGGTCAATAAAGCTCAGTAAAGTTTAGTAAATGTGAAGATTATCAGGTCAGGGAGAGCCATCATCAGCCTTCCAGTGTCTCTTGCACTTTCATGCTAATACTGCTATGCGGTGGTCCTGGCACCAATTAAAAAATGGCATAACATTCGAATAGACATTTCTCCAAAGATATACAAATGGCTAATAAGCACATGAAGAAATGCTTGACATCACTAAACATTAGGGAAATAAAAATGAGAGCACCTCACACCCATGAGGATGGCCACTATAGAACAGTGTTGGCCAGAATGTAAAGAAATTGGAATCCTGTATACTTTAAGGAATGTAAAATGGTACAGCTGCTGTTGAAAACAGTATGGCAGTTCCTTAAAAAATTAAAAATAGAATTACCAAATGACCCCATAATTCCACTTCTGGATATATAGCCAAAAAGAATTGAAACCAGTCTAAGAGATAACTACACCCATATTCATGGGGGCATTAGTCACAATAGCTAAAGTATGGAAGCAAAGTATTCACTGATGGATGAATGAATAAGCAAAATGTGATAAGTATAAACGAATATTAACCAGCATTAAAAAGGAAGGAATTTCTGATGTACTACAACATGGATGAATCTTAAGAATACTGCTGAGCAAAATAAGTCAGTTACATAAAAGACAAATATTGTATGATTCCACTTACATGAGATACTTAGATATATGAGATACTTAAAGCAGTTAAAATCATGATAGAAAGTTGAACAGTGGTTGCAAGGACTGGGAGGAGGGGAAATTATTGTTTAATGGGTATGGAGTTTCAGTTTTACAAAATGCAAAACTCCAGAGATGGATAGTGGTGATGGTTGCACAACCATGAGAATGTATTTAATACCACTGAACTGTATATTTAAAAATGGTAAATGTTACTTGTATTTTACCTCTAATAAGAACAAATTGATCATGCAAAGAAGTCGGAAACTATGACCCATAATGGAGAAAAATCAACCAGGAGAAACAAGCCCCCAAATGACAAATGATGGCATTATCAGACAGACTTAAATGCAGCTTTTATAAATTTTCCATATATGCTCAAGGATGTAAAAGAAAATTTGAACATGATAACAGAAATGGGAGATAAGAGCATCAAATGTCTAGAAATGAAAAATTCATCTTTTAGAAAAGTACTCTGAATAGGATTAATATCAGTTTATCATTGTCCAAGAAAAGAACACCAAATTTGAAGACATGACCTCAGAAACTATACTAATAAAAGTCTAGGTGGTCCTCGCATGCACTGTCATCACAAGATGACAGCAGAGGTGGGGCTGGGCAGCTGCAGTGAGGCCTGGCAGTTCTGTGGCTCTGCAGTGGCGCAGAGGAGGCTGGTCCAGCCATCTCCACAGCCTTGCGGCAGGGGAGGGCAGTTGGGGGCAATCAGGCACGCAGGCAGGCAAGCGGTTAGGAGCCAGTGGTTTTGGATTATGAGAGGGATGTCCTTCTGCTGGTTTCCTGGGGGGTCCCAGATTGGAAAGGGTGCAGGCTGGGCTGAGGGACCCCCCCCCCCATGAATTTTGTGCACTGGGCCTCTAGCTTAAAATAAAGCACAGAGCCCTGCCAGTGTGGCTCAGCGGTGGAGCCTCAACCTATGAACTAGGAAGTCACGGTGGGATTCCTGGTCAGGGCATATACCCGGTTGCCGGGTCAAATCCCCAGGGTGGGATGTGCATTCTCATCATTGATGTTTCTCTCTCACCTCCAAAATTAATAAAAATATGTATTTAAAAAGTAACAAATGCCCTCGTTTTAGAAGAGATGCCTTGCCCTCCCTCTTTCCACACCCTCCGCCCCCCCCTCCCCCAATTAGAGACACAATACTGACTGCCAGAATACAAGAAACGCCCCACCTTGGGTATCCCGCTGCGTTCAGGGATTTGAGTGACTTTTGGCCCCTTACGGCCCCTGTAGCGTCCCTAGTTACTGTGTCCCTAGTTACCGCCCACCCCAAGCAGGGAGCCCCGCCTGCTTCACCACCCGGGCCAGCGGCCGCTCAGGCCTCAGCGGCGGGGTGATGGCAGCCTCGCCGCGCCCGGGGCTGGCGGCCTCCAGCGTCCAAGCCCGGGTAAATCCTAGCACCCCAGCGCGGGCCGCCCAGAACGAGGACCCCTTAGAGGATCTGGCGGCCGCGGTGGCGGCCTTGGACGAAGAGGAGGAGGAGGAACCGGAAGATAAGAAGAAGGCATTGCGGCGGTCGCGGGCGATGGTAATGTGGGGACGGGACGTGGGCTAGGACTGGGCTCTGGCTGGGTGCAGGCTGATGGCTGGTCCGCGTCCCCGCTGGGCTCAGTGACATGCTGACAGACGCTGCTCTCTGTCCAGATCGTCGGTAATATTGACCCACCACCTTCTCTATGTTCCCATAGAAAACAATCAAACCGAGGCGTTAAAAAGTCGTAATTTTCACCAAAGCGATTGTAAGAATTTCTTGGAAAGCATTTTTATTTAGTGTAGAGAGTGCAGGTACAGAACCTTACTCTTCATGCTCCAGTACTTGTCAGAAGTAGATATTCCCTTTTCTTTTTAACTTGGGGAAGTCTGATTTACCTACCCCACAGAGAATAACCCCTTAGATTCAAGTCAATCAACTGTGCTGTCAGAGGTGTGTTTTATTGTCATCTTAAGGTCTTGGCTATTAGTGCATCTTAATTTGATACAGGAGAAGTGATGTTTAAAACCACCAAGTTCAGTAGCTAGATCAGACAGATAGAGTTAAGCATCCAGAGAAGCAGATTACCGAGGACCCGTTATTTCCTAAAGGTCACTTCTCAGTGTTACATGTGTCATGAACACCTGCCCACCAGTCAGAGGCCCGAGTCTGCAATCTGCTCTATTCCTTTAAAATCAGAAACCTTGACTCCGCAGATATAAATCTCCTATCCCACGTTTAAGATTCTTAATACCATTTTCCCAAGCCTCTCAGATACAAAAAGAAAAAGCATTGTGTTCTAGGGCTAATAGAAATCACTCACTGAATACTTTGGAATTGTAATCTCTTTAATCTACTCTAAAACTGATAATGAGAAAATCTGTAACAACACCTTTCATGGTCACAGCAACCACTAAGCCATAATTAAATTAGTTAAAATTTAAAATGAAAAAGAGTCACCGTTATTTGAAGAGTGGGTGTGGGAAAACATTCCAGGTAGAGGGAACAAGTATGTACAAAGGTTCTAAGATAGGAAAATGAAGAGCTTTGCGTGATTATGAATCTGAAAGAAAGCTAACAAGACTGGAAAAGAGGGGAAGAATGAGTGAGGGGAGGAGATGACCTCGGAGAGGTAAGCAGGGCCTAAACATTCAGGGCCTTGTAAACCTAGGTCAGGAGTTGAGTGTTTATTCTAGGTGCATTGGGAGGTCCTTGAAGACTTTTAAAAGATCTGACATGTTCCCATTTACATTTTTAAAAAATGACTCAGGCCTCTGGAAAACTTCTGATAAAGCAGAAGTAAGAGACTAGTTAGGAGGCTGTGCAGTAATCAGAAGCCATAGGTGATGGCTGGACCTACAGTCCAGGGGAGATGGCAAGAAGTGGACAGATTTCTCTAGAATGAATAGGAATTACTGTTAAAGAATGAAAGTGAAGGCCAAGGAAGAGGAAGAAGTAAAGAATGCTTACTCTCAGGTTTCTGGTTTGAGAAGCTGCATGGAAGGGAGTGTCATTTACTGACCTGGGGACAACTTGGGGAGGAATGGATGTAGAGGCTGGGTGGTTTTCAGTGGGTTTTTTTATGTCTGTTTTTTTATTGTTGATACTATTACACATCCTCCTCCCCCATTCTTCCTCTTTGCCTTCCTCCCATGTTTTAGTGTTGAACATGGTAACTTTGAGATATCTGTGAAACTACCAAGTGGAAATATGTAGGAAACAGCTGAGCCTATGAAACTTTAGTTCTGTAGGGTTTGAGCTGGAGATACCTATCTGGGAGTTTTCAGCATTTTTGAAACAACAGGAATGGATAAAGTCACTTAGGGAGAGTGCAGAAAAAAAGAAGGGGTCTTGTATAGAACTCTTTTTTTTTTTTTTAATTTCAGAGAGAAAGGGAGAGAGATACAGGAACATCAGTGATGAAAGAGAATCACTGAGCAGCTGCCTCCTGCATGCCCCCCTGCCGTCAACCAGGGATGGAGCCCACAACCCAGGCGTGTGCCCTGACCAGGAATCAAACCGTGACCTCCTGGTTCACAGGTTGACACTCAACCACTGAGCCACACCAACTAGGCTAGAACTCTTTAAAAACCTCATTTAACAGTTAGGTACATAAAAAGGAGACTAAAGAGATTAAGGACCAGCTACAATGGTAGGATCACCACAAGAGTGTGGAAGTCCCCATTTATTGGTTTTAATGATGAGGGAAAGTGTCAGATACTGCTAAGGAGAAGGGACATTTCATCCTGAAGCAGGAGGAAACGAGAAAAGTGGCACAAAAGCGGGCAGTTTTATAGATGGGAAGATGAGGAAACTTTCCTCTGATAGTTTCTGGTTTCTTAAAGAATTAAAAGAGTCAGGGAGTGGGGATGGGAGCAGGTAGAAGAGCAAGGGAAAGGTAAGCAGTATTGCTAGGGGAGTGTGAGAGGCAGGTGCCAGACAGATCACGTAGTTATAGAGATTGCTCAGTTTTTAATTTAGTATTAGTACTCACAAAGCATTCTTTTAAAGTTATATTTTGGTATATGTGCTGCCAAAGTGAGCACTAAAGTTATATTTTACTTAGATAAGTAATACATGAGCACATTCTCCTTTTAAAATTTTAAATGTTACAAATAAGGCTCAGGCCCTTTTACACCCTCCTCCCAAACACAGTGTGGGTCCCTCCTCCTTACCCATTGGTAGCCACTGTTTTGCAACTGATATATGTGTATTCTTCTGGGCTTTTTCCTGTCTCCTGTGTACACCCTGGAAGCATTTTATGTATACATATTGTTCTGAAACTTGCTTTATACTCTTATCATTTATTGCCGGGTTTGCCCAGGTTACTATATGTAGATCTGCCTCATTCCTTACAAATCTTCTAAATGAAAAAAAAAAAG
>PVJC01025814.1:0-24718 GCA_004026665.1 Murina feae | reverse complement strand
AGAGGTGATGGGGCGGGAAAGGGATGGAGGGGGAGAGGTGATGGGGCGGGAAAGGGAGGGAAGGGGAAAGGGGACAGGGCGGGAAAGCGGACCGGGGCAGGAAAGGTTCGGAAATGGGAAAGGCGACAGCTGACACTGCCCAGACTGGGCCCAGGCGGGAGGGGGGGTGAGACCCCAGACCCGCAGGCGCCCCCTCAGTAAACTGAGGGCTGGGATGTGCTGCTCTACAAGCGTGGGGCTTGGCATAATGGTCAAGAGCAAAGGACCAGGGTGGGACCCAGTGCCAGTGGCTCTCCAGCCTGGGGTGCCTGAATGGTCTCCCACTTGTGAAAAGGTCCTCTTTTCTTATTTTTACCCGTTTTTTCCCTTGCCTGAGGACATTTTCCCACTGGTTTTCAGGGAGAGTGGGAAAGAGAAGGAACGACAGAGAGAAAGAAACATCCTTGTGAGAAAGACACACCCAGGGCCTGGGAGGGTCCAGGCACCAAGGCGTGCGCCCTGAACCAGAATCGAACCCAGGACCTTTTGGTCCTCAGGCTGGGGCTCTAGCCACTGAGCCAGCCCCGCAGGGGCCGTGGGAGGTGCTTAGAGAGCCCTTCTGGTTCAATTCGCTGAGTCAACCTGAATCCAACTGGGGATGTGCCCGCAACCAAGGTACACGGCCCCGACCAGAATCGAACCCGGGACCCTTCAGTCTGCAGGCCGACGCTGTAGCCACATGTGGTTTCACTGAATACGAAACAGTCCAGCCGGATGCCCGGTGTGCTCATTGGCCCCAAGCTTGTTGTTCCCTGGGACCGTTGCCTGCCAGTCCCAGCCCCGTGTTCCCCTAATGCCACCCCCTGTCACTCTCACCCCTGGCCCGGCAGGCGGTGAGGCGGGCCCAGCAGGTGGCCAACTTCACCCTGAAGGTGGAGGTGGAGTGCAGCAGCCTGCAGGAGGCCCTGGAGGCGGCAGAGGCAGGAGCAGACCTCGTGATGCTGGACAACTTCAGGCCGGAGGTGAGCGGGGTCTGCTTCTGGGAGGGGCTGTGTTAGGGGCTGTCACTCCCCTCGGGTTGTGTCCCGCAGGAGCTGCACCCCACGGCGGAAGCGCTGAAGGCCCGGTTCCCGCGTGTGGGCGTGGAGGCCAGCGGGGGCATCACGCTGGGCAACCTGCCACAGTTCTGTGGGCCGCACATCGATGTCATCTCTTTGGGGATGCTGACCCAGGCGGCCCCTGCCCTGGACTTCTCCCTGAAGCTGTTTGCAGAGGGGACCACTCCAGTGCCCCATGCCCGCCGGTCCTAACACCGAAGAGGATGACACTGGCCATGGGAGAACATGGTTTCTTGGGACTTTACCTCTGCTCACCTCAGTTTTCTCATCTGTAAAATGGGTCTAATAAATGACCAACCTTATACCTTTCTTTGGCAGTAGTTAACACATGGTAAGCGCTCGGGAAATACTAGAAATTACCAGAATTATCTTTTCTGCTATGCGCTTTTTTCACACGCTGCCTTCTCGCCAGTCAAGTTGTGTCTTTAATCAGCACCGGCCCTCCCGTAGCTGTTGTGGCCTGTACATGCAGGTTATAGATACACCTGATCATCTCTGTTGAAATAAGTCCCAAAGAGCCCTTTCTACAAATAGAAAGAAGAAGTGGTGAGTGATGAGCAAGCGTTGGTCACAGTTTGATAGACACTGTTCTTCTGAGTGATGGAATGTGCTTTGCGATGAATGACGTCATAGTTCGAGGACGTGTGGCATCAGGTAGGGTGTCCGGCTGCAGCGTTCCACTGGGCTGATGCTCCAGTTGTGAGTTATCGCCTTGGCCTCTTACCTCTGGTTACTGCCACCGCCTCTTTGGTGGAGCTGAGAGCCTGTGCATTCCTCGCTTCCCCAGAAGGATCTGCTTGGTGAGACTGCCTCTCCGGGCCTGGTCCCCTGGGCCGTGGGCTGGGAGAGGAGGTCGGAGAGCAGCTGGGGCCAGGGCATAGGTGAGCGGAGTGAGTGAGGGCTGGGGCGGGGGGTGTGCATGTCCCGGGGGTTCATTTCCTTCCATGCAAAGTCAGGGCCGGGGGTCTAACAGGGAGTCTGAATCCTGCTCCCCAATCACACGCCTGAGGTCTCGATCAGCTGCGCGGCTGCCCCTCCCCGAGCCCCAGCCCAGGGCTCTTCTCTCTCTAACCCCCGGAGTGGCTCTGAGGAACCAACACGGGGCTCCCTAGGATGAAGGTGGCCCCTGAGGTGACGCCTCCCTTCCCTTAGCCTTTGCCAGGAGGGAAAACCAGCTCTCCTCCCAAAGGCTCCTTCCCCGGGGACCCTGGAGGCCCACTCTGCCTGTGGGGGTACCCTTCCCCGAGCCCCCCTCCCACTCCGGAGACCACCGAGCGGCCTGGGAAGGGGCAGATCGGGGAAACACTGAGCTCATCGGCCCCTCAGACCTGCCGGGAGCAGGCTCAGCCCAGGGAGCAGGCTCAGCCCAGGGAAGACGCGCCCAGCAGAGACTCGGGCCAGAGTGGGCGCTGCCCTTGGTAACACCCTGAACGGAAGGAAGGGGCCCTTCTCACAGGTCACAGCTCAGAGGTGCCACCTGGAGCCTCTCCTGTCCTCTCTCTCTCTCTCTCTCTGACACACACACACACACACACACACACACACACACACACACACACACACACGGCACCTCTCAATCCTCCTGTCCTTCCTCAGGGAAACCATGAAAGCTCTGAGCCCCAGCTCCTCAGACCTGATTGAAGCAGAATGGAGCCCCCATAGAACCAGGGTGTCGGGACAGGGAAGTTGGGGCCCCTGGATGAGCTGGGAACTGGGGGGCAAAGCAGGTGGGACCCAGGAGGGAATGGGCCTGAGCAGAGCAGAGGGAGAAGTGTGCCCGGAGTCTCACTCATGTGCCCCGGACCCAGGAATAAATGGGGGGGGGGCGGTGGGCAGCGGTGGTGCTGGAATGAGACAAGGGGAGTAAAAACGAAATCTAGCGGTGGAGACTCCAGCTCATCCTGAGCCCAGGCAGGGCTCAGCCCTCAGGCACCTCCAGAGGAGACTGGGACCTGGGCAGCCGAAAGCACAGCGCCTGCTGGGGCGGAGGCAGCCTGGGCAAAGGCTCCGAGGCAGCAACCACTTGGATTGTTTGGTGGAAGATTGGAAGCTGGGACCAGCGGAGGAGGGATGGCTAGGAGCTGGGCGGGGCCCAGACCACAAAATGGGAGGTCAGAGGACTTGGACTCTGTCCCGAGAGCAATCAGCTGGCAGCTGGCAGCTGGCAGCTGGCAGGGGAGATGCTGTTGACAGATGCGTCTCCTGCAGGAAGAGCTATTTGAGGACCGGGAGTGGCTGCTGGGACCCGGCGGCTGCTGCAGCGGCCACTCCCAGGGCTTGGCCTCCCAGGGCTGGACTGTGGGTGCGGCTGGGGGGCCGGAGAAGGAATGCAGGCAGAGGGAACAGCAGCTGCAAAGGCTCAGTGCACTTACAGCATCTTGGATGGCAGCAGCAGGAAGAGTTGGTGGCGGTGGTGGGGAGGAGACAGGGGAAGGATGGCAAAGAGGACTCTCACCCTCAGCTGGCATTGCCCTGTCTCTCTGGCGACACTCCCTCCTTGCCTGGCTAGCTTGGGCCTGGGTTGGGAGGATTTCCGCAGGCTGCCCCGTGCCCAGCATAGACTGCGTCAGCAGCACTGGCTGGCGAGCAAGAAGGGAGCACGCACTGACTGGGTGCCTTTGCTCAGCACATGTTCGTCTCCTCCCCTCAGTCAGTGCTCATGGTGGGTGGTGTTAGTGTCCTCATTTTACCCACGAGGAAACCGAGTTATGAAGTTAAGAAAGCTGTCAGGGTCAGACATCAGTAAAGTGGTGGGGCAGGGTTTGAGCACCTACTATGTGCTATGCAATATTCTAGACACCAAATATACGACAATGAATAAACAGACAAAACCCCCTGTCCTCAAGGAGTTTATATTCTAGTGCGGAAGAGGAGGGTGAGAAGAATCGACAATGAAAAAAATACCAAATGTCAAACCCACTATGGCCGCCAGAGGGCACTGTAATCCTTCCATTCTCTGATTCCATCTTCCATTTTCCCTTTCCGGGTTCCAAAGATAATAGCCAAGGAGGCTATGAATACTAAGTGTAGCATCTGCTCAGGAAGGAAAGCTGAGCCCTGACCAGTTTGGCTCAGTGGATAGAATGTTGGCCTGCAGACTGAAAAGTCCTAGGTTCGATTTCGGTCAAGGGCAAGGGCATGTACCTAGGTTGCAGGCACATCCTCAGTTGGGGGTGTGCAGGAGGCAGTGGATGGATGTTTCTAACTCTCTATCCCTCTCACTTCCTCTGTAAAAAATCAATAAAATATATTTTAAAAAGAATAAAAGCTGAGGGGTATGAGTGTGTGTGTACACAATAGTTCCTTCTTTATCTGCTTTTCCAGGTTAATCCCCTTATCAGATCCCCAGCCAATTGCCCAAGGTATCTCAGTGACTTTTCAAGGCCTCGTGTACTCCAGAGATCACCAAGACTCACATCCATTCACCAATCCATGCGTCCTCTCTACTTACCCACCTCCTCACCCTTCCTCCATCTACCCTCCTGGCCACCCTCTTACCCACCCACTCAGCTTCTCTCTATCTTAATTCTCAGCTACTCAGGACCTCATCTCCCCTCCCCCTTCCATGTATCCATCCCTTGCCACACCTCCACCAACCCACGAACTGAGGCACTCAGTCCAGAGCAGTGGTTCTCAACCTTCTGGCCCTTTAAATACAGTTCCTCATGTTGTGGCCCAACCATAAAATTATTTTCGTTGCTACTTCATAACTGTAATGTTGCTACTGTTATGAATCGTAATAGAAATACTTGATATGCAGGATGGTTTTAGGCGACCCCTGGGAAAGGGTCGTTTGACCGCCAAAGGGGTCGTGACCCACAGGTTGAGAACCGCTGCTCTAGAGGGTCCGGGGAGGCAAGAAGTCAAACCAGACTGACCATCAGTGAACTCAGCGGGCATGAGTTTTAGAATGCCAAGGCCAGTGAGAGCTGAAAGCATTAAAAAAAAAAAAACACAGCAAGACATTATCAGCTAACCAAGCTGTCTCTGAAAGCAATGCAACCCTGGATCTTAAAAAAAAATCCCCCTGTGGCTTTATGCGGTGTAGACACATGTATTAATCCGTCGATAGCCTTCAAGGGCACATGGTAGGTAAAATTCCATAAATGTTTCAGCACCTCCGCCCTTGGCTCCCGTTGCCTCCTGGGTAAGATCACGTTGGCAGTCACTCAGGAACAATTAAGAGGCGCTGTCTGGGGCCCTGCTTAGCGGGCATGTAAGACCAAACTACAAAGTGCTGAGGAAACGCTGACCGCGAGGCTGTAAGAGCTCTCACAGCCTCGCGGTGCTGAGGAGGCTCGCCCAGATGCCCGGCTCCCTTTACCGCAGCTCTGCAGGGCTCTCTACAGCGCGAGGTGGGGCTCGGCCCACCCGGGAAACTGCGTGTCTCCCGGTCAGTGGGTCCCCGGGTGACGCCTCTTTCTGAGCGAAGAGATTCGGAGGCCTCAGCACCAGCAAAGGGCTGACCACAAGGCACTGGCTTCCTGACACGTGGCTGCCTTTTGACCAAAGGCAAACATCCTGGTTTCATTGGTTTGCTTTGTATGTCCAACACGAACTCAAGCCTGAACTCCACCTTGAGATTTTTCAAAAACTTTATGGTTGAAAGTATTACCAATGTCCCCCGTCCCCCTCCCGCCCCTCCCTGGGTCTTCCCTGGAGGTTTAAATATCTCATTACATTCAAACACATTCTATTCTCTGATGGCTTCATATTTTAGAGACGCCTCTCGGCAGCTTCTGACCGGCCTGCGCCTCTTCCCCAGGCTGCAGAGCGGTCTCCCCGGCTCCCTTCCCCGCCCACTGCGACTTCCTTCACATCTTTTTTTTTTTTTTTAATATGTATATTTTTATTGATTTCAGAGAGGAAGGGAGAGGGAGAGAGAGATAGAAACGTCAATGATGAGAGAGAATCACTGATGGGCTATCTCCTGCATGTTCCCCACTAGAGCTTGGGCCTGCAACCCAGAGATGTGCCTTTGACTGGAATTGAACCCAGGACCCTTCAGTCCGCAGGCTGATGCTCTATCCACTCAGCCACACCAGCTAGGGCCTTCACCTCTTTCTTGAGTTGATCCCTCGTTTCCTGGATTCCATGTCTTCTCTTTCTTGCTTTGGCCCTTGCTTTGGTTGGTATCTCTAGAGCCTTGATAGGTAAGGGTAAATCTTTGAGACTTTGCTATGTCTCAAATGTCTTTATTTTACTTTCACACTTTATTGTTGGATATAGAATCAAGATCGAAAGTCGTTTGTCCTCGGTATTTTGCATGCACAGCTGTTCCCTCCGCCTCCCGTTGTCAGCACTGGGAACCCAGCTCCATGCTGGTTTATGACGGTCAGAAAACCTTCTGTCTCTGGGAGCAGGCGGGCTCTTCCCTGGCCCCCGTGTTCTAAAAGTCTTGGTCTGGACCCGTTTCACCCCCTGTGCTGGGCCCCATCAATCTGCAAAGTCATCTCTAAGTGTTTTTCCTCTTTTACTGTAGAATGGGTATGAAAAGAACTATCACTTAGGTCAAGAAATAAAAGATTGCCAGCTTCCCAGAGCCCAACCCCATCCCAGGCTGGGCCCTGCTCCGGAGGTCATGACCATTGTGACTGCCGTGGTCACCATCTTCTTGACTTTCTTTGCAGTTTTTCTCCCATGTGCAAACCTCGAAGCTACCAGTTGAGTTCTGCCAGCTGAGGACTTTATAAAAATGGACGGCATCCCCGTTACCACCGTCACCCTTTCAGTTCAGTGTTAAGAATATTCACTTGTGGTGTAACCCACCTCCAGAACTCCTTCCGTCTTCCCAAACTGAGGCTCTGGGCCCAGTAAACAACAGCCCCCCGACCCTGTCTCCCAGCCCCCGGCAACCACCATTCTCCCGTCTGTCTCTATGAATTCGACTTTTCTAGATTCTTCATAGAAGTGGAATCGTACAGCTTTTGTCTTTTTGACACTAACTTATTTCACTTAGCACAATGTCTTCAAGCATGTGACAGGGTTTCCTTTCTTTTTAAGGCTGAATGATATTTGTTGTGTGTGTGTTTACACTGCATTTTGCTTATCAACTCGTCTGTCGATGGACTCTATTGCTTCCACCTCTTGGTCACTGTGCATAGCGCTTCTATGAACACGGCTGTGCTCTGAGACCCTGCTTTCAATTCTCTTGGGTACATCCCAGAGGTGCGGGTGCTAAATCACATGGTCATTTTATTTTTAACATTTTTAGTAACCTCCGTGCTACTTTCCAGAGTGGCATACCATTCCCCATGCCTACCAACAGTGCCCAGGCTCTGCCTTCTCCACATCTCACGGATGCCTGTTTCCTTCTTTCCTTTTTTAGCAGCCACCTTACCGGCGTGAGGTAGGATCTCGTGGCTCTGATTTGCATTTCTCTGACGATCAGTGATGTTGAGTGATCTCTGGATACTTCTTTTCTGGCTGCTTTTAGAAGTTTCACCTTGTCATTGGCTTCGAGCACATTAATTATGACGTGCCTCGGTGCAGTTTCTTGTGTGTGAGGTTTGTTGAGTTTCTTGGATTTACAATATTAATCAAATTTGGAAATTGTTCAGCCATTGGTTCTTAAAACATGTTTCCTGTGCCCCCATGTCTCTCCTTCAACTCCAATTACTCACGTATTAGGCTGCATGAGGTTGTCCCACAGCTCACTAAAGTGCTTTTAATTTTTTAAAATTAGTTTTTCTCTGTTATATTTTAATATATATTTTATTGATTTTTTACAGAGAGGAAGGGAGAGGGATAGAGAGTTAGAAACATGGATGAGAGAGAAACATCAATCAGCTGCCTCCTGGAGATGTGCCCGCAACCAAGGTACATGCCCTTGACCGGAATCGAAACTGGAACCCTTCAGTCCCCAGGCTGACGCTCTATCCACTGAGCCAAACCGGTTAGGGCTTCTCTGTTATATTTTAGGTAGTTTCTTTGTTTTTTCTTTTTCTCTTATTCATTTTTAGGTAGTTTCTATTGCTGTGTCACAACATTAACTTTTTTTCTACAATGTCTCATCTGTTATTACTAGTGTATTTTTCATCTCTGATACCATAATTTTCATTTCGAGAAGCCTGACGTACCTTTCGTATATCTCCATGTCTCTACCTAACTTTTTAAATGTAGGAGACAGTTAGAATAGCTATTTTAATGTTCTCATTCTAACACTTGTGTCAGTTCTGAGCTGGTTTCGGTCGAGGAACGATTATCCTCCGTCTGGGGTATGGTTGCTACCCCTGCGTGGGCTGTGACCTTGGATTGCTGTCTGACATTGCGCGTGTTACCTAGTTACAGTTCTGTGATCTGTATGATTTGCTAGGCAGGTTCCGAGTCGTGTTCGGTCTCTGGTGTAATTAATTATCCGCCACTACTCAGCCAAGGCCTTCCTGAGGACGGCCGTGTCCTTGGCATGTCCAGTCTGGCTGGAGGGAAGGTCCTGGCTTTGTGTGAACCTGCACACTGCTCCCACTGGCTTTTCAGGGGGCTCTTCCCGGGCCTTGGGGGCTGAGCAGTTACTGCCGATATTCACGGGGCCTCTCAACAGATCTGGGGGTTCTCTCTGGGCAACTCACGCTGCTCTGCGTTCTGCTCTGTCCTGCGGCCTCCAGCTGCTGTGGTCCCCCTGCATGCTCAGCCCAGGAGTCCCCAGGATCCCCTTCAGTCCCTGACTTCGCCTGCAGTTGGGAAACTCTAAAGCAGCAGGCTGGGCCCTCGGAGAGGACCAGCTTCGATGGCTCTCCTTTTCTCGGGGCTCCTGTTGCTTTCCTGCCTTCCAGCCCTTGGTGTCCCGTGTTCTGAAAACTGGTATTTCATCTGTCCTGTTGGTTTGGGGGTGGTGGTGGTGGTGGTGGTTTCAAGTGGGAGGTAACCTTGGTGAGAAGCGGGCGTCTGGGGGAGGTGTTGCTAAGAGCTCCCCAGCGGACCTTCCCGTGCGCAGCCGTGGGGGCCACCGCAGGGACCTCTCCGCTCTGCTCCCCACGTCCCCCTCAGGCAGCCACAGCCCGCTGGCCCTCCCTGTGTTTTCTCTGGGACTCGTGTTAGACGAGCGCTGAATGGAAGGACCCGTCATCTCTTAACTTTTCCTTCCCATTTCCCATTTCCTCGTATTTTGCTCTACATCCTAAACAGGTTTAAACCCTGTTCGCCCGTCCCTTTAACTCTCTCATCTGGGAAATCATGTTTGTAATTTCCATGACTTTTTCTTCTCCTCTAGCTGCAGGCGTCCCGCAGCCCCCCCTTGTTTGTGGGCGCGGGACCCCACGTCTACGTTCCCCCGGGGCTGCCCCTCCGTCTCTTCATCTTACTCCTTTTTGGTGTCACTGGTTCCCCGGCCATCGTGTCCCTGGATCGGCTCACGCTCGTGCGCAGGTGTGTTAGTTCATTAAAACACTTCACCTAGATCAGAGGTGCCTGTCCCCTCCCCTCCCCCCAGGTGATGTCTGGAGACATCTGTGTCACACCAGGGGCTGCTACTGGCCCGAGTGGATAGAGGCCAGAGGTGACGCTAACTGTCCTCAGCGCACAGGAAAGTCTCCCACGGGGAGAGTTATTGTTGGCCCAACATCAGTGGCGTGAAGGTGGGGGAAGCCCAAGGCCTTCTGGGCGCAGGCTGCCCGCCTCACCCCTCCAAAGGCCAAGATAACGGGCGCTTGTCCAAGGCGTGGAAGGGCCTCCAGCTGATGGCCCAGGAGCCACATGTGGCCCACAGATTGGCTTCATTTGGCGCTTATGGGTCCAGACATTATCAATATGTATAAATAGTTTGGTTGGTTTTACCCCAGATTTTTCGCTTCTGCTGCAAAGTCAGGATGGACGGGATGCTAGCACCGAGTGGCAGCTGCACCAGAGACAGACATGTGGTCTCTTCTCACCTCGTGCCCTGGCCCAGTCACTCACCCACGCCTCTGGCTTGGCCTCTTTCTACGTGTGAATCCGTGACCCCTGCACTTGGGGGAGGGGAGGGGCTGCTGGCGTTGCCCTGGAGACACACCTGACTCCTCAGGGATGGCCACGCCCTGGTTCAAGATCACCTTCTGTTACTCATCTCGGTTTCTCTCCCACAGGCACCATTACTTTAGACTAACGGGAGACTATCTATGGGAGGACCCCATGAGAGTAATGGAAGCCACGCGTCCCGAGGTTGCCAGGAAGAGTGTGTGGAAGGAGAGCCGAGCAGCCCAGGGCTGACCCCTGAGGACGGCAGGCAGCAGATGGCGGCCGGAGAGAGGCAAGGGCAGCCAGGGGTGTGTGGAGTCACAGCCGGAAAGCTGAGAGAAGGTGCCAATGGAATAGGATGTCTGATGCTGCGGACACAGGCTGAACGGGGCCCCTGGGTAAAGCATGCGGCTTTGACGTTGTGAGATGCGGGGAGTGCCCAGGGGCTGCAGCGGGCTGTAGAGGAGGGCGATGGGGACGTGTGGACTGCTGGGACAGACAGCTCTTTTCAGAGGTTTGTCTGTGAAGGAGGTGAGGGGCCATGTTAACGTGAAGGATGGAGAGTTGGTTGTTGTTGGTTTTTTGTTTATTAATCTTCACCCGAGGATATTCTTTCCATTGATTTTTAGAAAGAGTGGAAGGGAGGGGAGAGAGGGGAGGGGGGAGAGAGAGAGAGAGAGAGAGAGAGAGAGAGAGAGAGAGAGATGTGAGAGAGGCACATCGATTGGTTGCCTCCCAAACATGCTGGGAATTGAACCTGCAACCCAGGTACAAGCCTTTGACCAGGAATCAAACCCGTGACCTTTCAGTCCGAGAGCCAACATTCTAACCACTGAGCAAACAGGCCAGGACTATTTTGTTTTCTTTAATCCTCATCCGAGGATATGTTTCCATTGGTTGCAGAGAGAGCAGAAGCGGGGGGGCGGGGGGGAGAGGGGGAGAGAGAGAGAGAGAGAGAGAGAGAGAGAGAGAGAGAGAGAGAGAAGCATTGATCTGAGAAACATCACTTGGCTGCCTCCCGCATGCGCCCTGACCCACATGGCAGATACGTTCCGTAACCGGGAATCAGAGGACGATGCCCCAACGAAGGGAGGTGAGCTTATTTCATGTGGGGGAGATCTGAACTTGTTTATAGAGGAAATAGCCTGGTTTTGTTGTGCTATTGCGGATGTTATAACCAGACAAGCACATTCCCGCCATGAAACATCTAGATATGCTGCATAAAAGCAAACAAACATCCTCCAAATGCCCAACTGGGCTTTAAGGAAGGAAGAGGAACCCCCAGGGGCCACACAAGGAGGAAGTTGAGAGCCAGAGCCGTGTGATAAAGGGGTTGGAGACGGGGCATTGAGAAGGGCAGGTTAGAAAAACATCTCCCCACCAGCCCGGAGAGCAAGCAGTACCTTGTCTGCCTCTCCCTGAGACCTGGGGGCAATGGAGAGTCTCCCCTGAGAGTTCCTAACCAAAGGTTCCCCTCACTTGGATTTGGGGCTCAAGTTTACACCATGTCTCAGAAGCTCAAATAAAACTAACAAAGAATGTGGGCCAGCGTTGGTAATAGCCCTGAAGCAGCCTGTGAGCAGGAGCAAACACAGAACCCCTACAGACACCCCTTCAGACCGATGGCGTGGATCCCCCTAACAAGGCCCTGCTGACGCCGAGTTCACAGCCCCGAGCCAGACAGCCCAAGAGGAAACCATCTGTCGTGAATGCGAGGGTGCCCGGACAGCAGGGCGTGCCGCAGGGCTGTTTCCAATGCCTGGAGACACAGAGGGAGGACTGGACACGGGAAAGTAGTGCCGGGGGTTAGAAAGGAGAGGGCGAGGTCTGACTGCAGAGAAGGGAGCGAGGCTTGTAAAGCTAGTGCAGGTCTTAGTCCACCCACTCGCCCATTCCCTTTCCTTGGCCTCCTGTTATGATCCAGACCAGGTTCTGGGTCTGGGAATATAAAGGCGACTCTGGAGATAGCAGGCCGGACGCTGCCTCAGGAGGATCACGTTCCCCCGTGCGTCCTGAGACGCCATCGCTAGAAAAGTCCCAGCAGAGCATCTTGCTCAGCTTGCAACTCCCTCGCTGCGCTAAGGAGGACGGGCGGCCCAGGACCTAAAAAACACTTTTCCGAAGTCTCCGGGGGGTGATGGAGCCACCTGGGGGTCGAGGCCTTGTCTCCGGGGCCCCTTCCACACTGGACGCTCTGAGCGCTGAAGCTCTGCTCTGTTTCTCCGGTTGGACTGATCCCTTCTCGGGGGCAGAGTCCCCACAACCAGTCCTGTCAGCTGATCCTAACGAGGTGACGTAATTACCCAGCCTGACAGACAGACGGACAGGAACCTGCCTGTGTCAGTTATGTGTCCCTGCCTACCCCACCCCCTCCAGCCCCAGTGCTGCCACTGGAGAGACTGGGAGTCCTTGAGTGCAGGTGCCAGCTCTGATTCTCCCACCTCCTCCCCCCACCCTCCTACCCCCCCCACCCCCACCCTGGCCTGGCTCAGGGCAAGTGCCAGGACCCTGTGTGGATGAGTGTCCCTGGGGAGAGGTCCCTCCGACTAGGGGTTCCTCATTCCTCTACTGCTCCTTCCGCTCTGGCCTCCGAGGGATGAGAGGGCAGGTCTGGGCCCTCGGTGCAGGAAGAGCTGAGTGTGGATGACCTCTCGAGGTCTCTGGCCGTTAAGTAGCACAGGCTCGCTGTCCCTGCTTCCTGTGCAGGACCCGCCTGTCTGAGTACGTCTGAGGGGGGCGGGTCTCAGGGTGGCAGCTGGACCGCCTAACGCTTGCTGACATCATCCTCCTTTTTTTAATTTTATTTCATTTTATTTTTTTAAGAATTTAGTCAGCTTTTCATTCAAATCCTGATCCTGTCACTTAGTAAGTGGGCCATTTTATTTTTTTATATTTTTGTTGGTTTTTTACAGAGAGGAAAGGAGAGGGATAAAGAGCTAGAAACATCGATGAGAGAGAGACATCGATCAGCTGCCTCCTGCACACCCTCTACTGGGGATGTGCCCTCAACCAAGGTACATGCTCTTGACCAGAATGGAACCTGGGACCCTTCAGTCCGCAGGCCGACGCTCTATCCACTGAGCCAAACTGGTCATGGCCATCCCTCCTTTTTTTTAAAACAAAACAAAAAAACAACAACAACCAAGAAAGATCAGCTTTGGAAGGTCACTGCCTCCAGCAGGGAACAATGTCTACTTGGAACTGAATGTCTTCGTTTACAGTGTATTTATTTGTCCTTCTATTTACAGCAAGCGATACTGGTTTTCCATTTACAGAGGTGATGCAAGAAATATTCCTTTGAAAATAAATTTATTGAGCAAACAGTAAACCAATTCGAGGAAAATAGAAAGTAAATAATAGTGCAGTTGGTAAACTGATAGGGCAAGAACCCTAACAGTTATGACTTCAGTGTGGAGTGAAAAGTCCTTGGCCTCTCCCTGCCCCTGGCTCTGCTCCCAAAGAGGTCAGCTGATCCCGAGGGCTAAGGGCCAAGGACGTTTGGGGCTCCATTACTCCGGGGGGAGCTGGACATTATAAGTAAGCCTGCCTGCCTGCCTGAGGGGGGGAGGGCGCTGTCTCGCTGGAACACTGCAGCAAGCTTGGCGCAGGGGTGGGGGTGGGGGGGGCGCGCGGAGGGGGTGGCCAGAGGCTGCATTTTGGGAGCTGCCCTGCCCTGGGACGGTTTTCCATGTTGGTTCAACCTCAGATGTCCTTGGCCCAGGCCTCCCTCACCATGGAGGGGTAAGACTCCGCGGGCTGGGGCGTCAGCCTTCAGAGACGGGCAGAGGAGCCCCCTGGTTTATCTGATGCTAGGTCCCAGCCGGAGGCAGAGAGGGCCGCTCCAGCTGGGCTCCCCTCGTTTGCCGCTCTGAGCTGGGGTCCAAGCCTCGGTTCACATTTGTCGTAAGATGCTCCTTCGCCTGGTCTCGACCTCTCCTGTGTTTTCCTGGAGGGATGGTTTGTGGCTCTGGAAGCTGGGCTCCTGTCATCTCCTGCTGGCACAGCTGGCAGCCTAGTCTTCAGCGTCCGCGGGACCCTGCCCTCCGGCTTGGCATTTGGACGCACAGTTCGGGAAGGCGGGAACCACTGATGCTCTTTCACGCCTGTCTTGTACCTTGAATTCTTAATCAGGAATGTGATCTTGGCGGCTTCTGGCCCAGAGGCTACCCCACCTCCACTCTGCACGGAGCGCCCCCTCCAGGCAGCTAAGCAGAAGCACCTTGAGCTCCCCCGGCAGCACAGGCTCTGTCCACACCCAGCCTGGCCTTCTTCCCCGGCCTCAGATGCCAGCTGGGCTCCCAGGCTGGAGCTCTGAGGTCGGGCCTTGCTCAGAGGTCTCCGGGAGGCCAGTCCTCCAGGCTCTGGGGATTCAGAAACCCATGCTGGTGCGGCTTTCCCGCCTCCAGAAAGCTGAGATCTGTTCCAGGGTGACCCGAGGCTGGAGGCCCCACTCAGGGTCAGGGCTACCTGGCCGCTGTCTTCGGGCCTGGGGGCTCCCCAGATTCATGCTGGGCTCTGGCCTCTGTTCGGGCTCAGCCCAGCTCACCAGGCCCAGGGCGTGGGGCCTCCCTTCCCAGGCCTGGGGCCCCCGGAAGGTACTTGGGGCTGGGGCCTTGGGTGGGATCTGGGGAACAAAATGGTTGGGAGGGGGCAGCGGCGTCAAAGGGGCCGGTGGCGCTGTTGCTCGGGCCTCCCAGGTGCCCCCGGGGACAGGTGGGCCCGGGGCTTGGTCCGCCAGCAGGGGCACCTCGGAGCCATACCAGTCCTCGGAGCGCTCCCTTGGGGTGCCCATGGGCTCGATCCACAGCTCTCCCCCGGGGCGCCAGACCAGGGTGGGCGGGTGGTGGCTGGGGCTGGGTCGCAGAGCGCGGCGGAACAGGCGCTCGGCCAGCACGGCCGTCGTGAGGAGGAAGAGGGCGGCCAGCGCGGCCAGGGCCAGCATGATGGGGATGCATGGCCCACAGGGCAGCGGGGGCCACGAGGCCGGCTCCGACGCAGGGGGCCCGTCCACGTGCCCAGGGGGCTGCTCTGGGGTCCCAGGCATCTGGAGGGACAGCGGCCGCGGAGGAAGCACAATCCGGAGGCGGAGAGAGGCAGCAGGTGCCCAGCCAAGACTGAGGAGGGAGACAGAGGTCAGGGGGCTGGGAATCTGGTCCGAGAAACAGGCCCAGACAGGGAAAGGAGCAGAGGGACCCCAGAAAGGGCTAGAGGAGGCAAAATGGGGGGCAGCACCGCTGGGGCCCACAGCCGGACCCTCCTGCTCAGAACCCCCATTTCCCCTCCCAGATCCCAGGTGCCTCGGACAAAGCTCTCAGGGCCCCAAGGGCGTCCTCCCTCTGTCTCCTCAGGCCCTCAGGTCCCGCTGGGCCTACAGAGAGGAAGTGGCGGGTGCTGGTCCCAGGGGCTCCTACCTACGGGGGCCTCCTGTGCTCCTCACCTTCGTCTCCTGTCCTTGGGCCCCCCTCTGTCTTCGGAGTAGCTCTTCCCTTGCCTTTAGGAGGGCACAGAGCAGGGCCTCAGATGAGGGCGGAAGGGAGGGCACCACCTGTTGCTGGGCAACGGTGCCCCAACTCCCCTGTCCTGAGGCGTGTTTCCAAGGCAACCTGGGGGGATGTGGTCACTGCGGTTGGTGGGGAGGCGGTTCCTGGCAAGAGGGGTGGGGCCAGAATGGGCAGTGGCTCTGTTGAACTCAGTGTCACCCCATAGTCAGGCCCCAGAATATTCAGCCAGAGGCCCATTTCCCATCCCCTCTGCCCCAGCACCACGCGCCTCCCTCCGCCTGCTCTCTGGAGGCTGCCCTGGCCCTGTCGGTCCAGCCCTACGCCCTCCTGCTGGAGCTGGCCTTCTCCATTCTTTCAGGAGCATGTCTTACAGCTCCATGAGGTGAGGCCTGGGAGCAACAATGTCAAGCCTCTGGGAAAAGTCCAGGGTCAGAAACAGGCTTCGGCACGCCTCCAAGGGCCATCGGTCGTCCTGGCTCCTTCCTGCCGAGGCTGAGGGTGGGAGGAGCCCGGGGGGGGGCGGGGGACGGGATGGTGTCATTAGCTCCTGGTGTCCTTCCTTGACGGTTGTGTGGTTTGACTCACTTACTGACAGATGACAAGTGAGCCCCCGGAAAGGGAGGGGTTGTGCCCAGTCACGCAGCCCGCGTGCATAGGCGGGAGAGGGGAGGCATAGATATAAATTCCTGGTCTAGCAAGTTCCCGGAACATAACACAACTCTTACCAGGTGTTAATATTTTGTTTTGCAAAAATGACAACCCTTTAGTGCGAAAAGCTACAAAAATATGCTGAAACGCTCGTTCTTACAAAAGGTGGTCGCAGGGGCAGCCTGACTCAGGTCGCTCTGCCCTGGTGGTTTGGAGGAGAGGGAAGGAGGAGTGCAAAGTGCAACAGGGGGATGGAGTCACTGGAAATGAACAGCCCGTGGTTCTGGGCCTTATGAGGTACACAGGAACCTGGCGAGACTGGAATTTGATGAGATTATAAGCCTTAAAGTCATATATATATATATATATATATATATATATATATATGTGTGTATATATATATATATATATATATATATATACAAAATTGATATCAGAGAGGAAGGTGCAGGAGGCCAGGTGCAAGCTGACAAGGTCCTTGCACCTGAAGGGACTCATAAGATGCAGTCCTCTACCCTCACAGTTTTCCCAGGCTTGTTTGGATGGCGAATTATCAGTAGAACGAGAGCATTCTTTCAAGGCTTTTTGAAGAAGTCTAACTAATTACTGAGATATGCTGTACCAAGGATTCTCTCCCTTAGATGTTTAGAGAAACAAAGAATACATTTCTGTTAACGAGTCTCCTAGTCAGTGTTTGTGTGTAAAAGGCATTACGCAGTTAATAAAGGTGCTGCAGTCGGTCAACGACTTGCAGACCTCCCAACCCCAGCTTTTTCTTGTCTTTCTTTTCTCAGTTCCCACCTCCCTGCCTCAGCCACCCTGGTTCGTCTTATCAGGCTGGCCCTGACAGGAAGGGAGAGGGAGAGAGAGAGATAGAAACATCAATGATGTGAGAGAATCATTCATGGGCTGCCTTTTGCACGTCCCTCACTGGGGATCAAGCCTGCAACCTGGGCACGTGCCCTGACGGGGAATTGAACAGTGACCTCTTGGTTCATAGGTCAATTCTCAACCACTGAGCCATGCTGGCTGGGCTTAATACCACTGAATTACACACTTAAAAATGGTTAAGACAGTAAATTTTGTGTTATATGTATTTATGACAAGAAAAATGTTTTATTTTCAAAAATCCATGTAAATAATCAGATAAAACCTGAAAATTGTTATGGATGCTCTCTCTCAATTAGTCTTTAAAAATAAATAAAAGCACTAGAAGAGTAGACATTATTAAAAATCATAATGAGCCCTGACCAGTTTGACTCAGTGGATAGAGCGTCAGCCTTTGGACTCAAGGGTCCCAGGTTTGATTCTGGTCAAGGGCATGTACCTTGGTTGCAGTTCTCTCTCATCGATGTTTCTAACTCTCTATCTCTCTCCCTTCCTCTCTGTAAAAAATCAATAAAATATATATTTTTTAAAAATCATAATGATCAGCTATTTGCACACCAGTATTTAATAGCAGTGTTATTCACAATAAGCCAAAAAGTAGGAACAAATGCTCATCAGTGGGTGGACGGATAGACAAAATGCCGCACACACACATACATACTAAAATATTATTCACCCCAAAAAGAAAAAAAATTCTGACACATTCTAAATATGCATATATTTTTTAATCCTCACCTGAGCATACATTTTATTTTTAGGGAGAGAGGAGGGACCAAACCCATAAACTAGGTACATGCCCTGACCAGGAATGGAACCTCCCACCTTCTGGTGCACAGACCAGGCTTCAACCAACTGAGCCATCTGGCTAGGGCATGTTCGACAACATGGATGACCTCTAGGGTAGGAGTGGGTAACATCTGGCCCGCAGGCTGTATAAGGCCCATGAAATCATTTAGTCCAGCCCTGCCAAGGCGTCTGCAGGCAGGACTCAAAATTCAATAAATCTAGGAGCTTTTTACATAGCAACAAAACTTATAGTAAGTGAATTATAACAAGGGAATGATATTATAAATTTCCAAATGGCCCTTGGCAGGAAAAAGGTTCCCCACCCCTGATCTAGGACATTGTGCTAAGTGAAATAAGCCAGTCACAAAGGAAAAAGACTGTGATTCTACTTACAGGTTCCTAGAGCCTGCAACAAGGCATGTCAAACTCGTAGACACAGAAACCAGGGGTGGGGCGGGGGGTGGGGGGGACAGGGGAGTTGGGAGAGGAAGGGGAGTTACTTTAATGGGGATGGAGTTTCAGTTTGAGAAGATGAAAAAGTTCTGGAAATGATGGTGGTGATGGCTGCACAACAATGTAAATATGCTTAATGCCACTGAACTGTACTTGTACATCATTAAAATGGTATGTTATGTATATTTTACCACAATCAGAAACTTAATAATATAGAAAATGGGAACTTAGAGAAGAAAATGATTTCCCATAAACTCCACACTCCCAAATAAACCTGCATTCTTTTTTAAAAAAATATATTTTATTGATTTTTTACAGAGAGGGAGGGAGAGGGATACAGAGCTAGAAACATTAATGAGAGAGAAACATCGATCAGCTGCCTCCTGCACACTCCCCACTGGGGATGTGCCCGCAACCAAAGTACATGCCCTTGACCGGAATCGAACCTGGGACTCCTTCAGTCCGCAGGCTGACGCTCTATCCACTGAGCCAAACCGGTCAGGGCTAAACCTGCATTCTTTTTTAAAAAATATATATTTCATTGATTTTTTTACAGAGAGGAAAGGAGAGAGATAGAGAATTAGAAACATCGATGAGAGAGAAACATTGATCAGCTGCCTTCCGCACAACCCCTACTGGAGATCCCACAACCCAGGTACATGCCCTTGACCGGAATCGAACCTGGGGCCCTTCGCAGGCCGATGCTCTATCCATTGATCCAAACCGGTCAGGGGACCTGCATTCTTTTTTATGGGCTCTGTAGGGTGGGGACCAGACTTAGGTGTCCTCACTTCCAGGCCTGTCCTACTCCCCTCCCCGCCAAGAATTTCTGAGGAAAGGAATCAGGAAGTTACTCAAGGAGTGTGCGCCATAGAGAAGTCTCTGGGTCGGGAGGGGAAAGCAGGTCTTTGAGGGGTGCTCTGGGTTGTGGGGTGGGTACTACAGGGCCGGGTGTTCAGCGGTGGGCTTGCCTGTGCCTGGAACCAGCGAGGAAAACTTGATTTCCGTAGCCGAGGCAGCTGGCTGTGTGCTGCTGCATGTAGAGTTCTGTCCTGGGTGCTCTTTGCTCCTGAGTCTGTGTGGTGGTGCCATGCTAAGTGCTGAGGACCCAGAGAAATCACTCCGAGGACTGGCTGTGAAAGACACGGGTTTCTCGGACTTACACGTCCACAGGTGGCAGCTGACAGGAGAAGTTTCCTGAACCACCGCTGCCACCAGTGAAGTTGAACTACTAAGTCCCATCGGCCTTTGGCCTTTGGCCAGGCCACACAGGGGACGGCTGAGGGCTGGCGCTATTGTTTCGCCACCACCCAGACTTTCCCAACACAAGGTTTTACAGAGTGCAGAACACAGAGAAAGGCATGCTGGAGGAGGGGCGGGTGCCGCGGGAGAGCAAACGCTGTTTCTTGCCTGAGGAGCTGGCCAGGCCCCCAAGGTCGCACAGTCTGCATACTAATGGCCTTCATCCTCTTCCCCTGGGTGGGAAGAGGGAGAGTTGGAGCACAGGAGGGGCCCGTGTTCTCATGGACCATACAGGGGGTTTTAAACCATGTCTGCAAATCTCTCAGCACTGCTGTCCTAAGGCTGGGCCTAGCCTCTGCCTCTTGGATAGAGGCTGGTCTTAGCAACTCACTGCGCTGGAGCACAGCAGAAGTGACTGCATGGCTCCCAAGGTTAGTTTTAAAAAAAGGATAGCGCTCCCCCGCCACTCAGTGCACACCCTGGCATTCAATCGCAGGTGTGAGAAAGCCCAAGACCCTCTAGGTGCCCTGGTTAAAGCCCCAGGTAGGGTGCCAGCTGACAGCCACTACCCAACCCCTTAATGAGCAACTCTTTGGTGCCCCAGCCCCAGCCTTCCAGCCGATACCAGGGACAGCAGAGGTGAGCTACCCCTCTGAGTTCTGCCCAAACATGGATTTATGACAAAAATAAATATTGCTGTTTTAGGTCAAGTTTCACAGTGGTTTGTAACACAGAAATAGATAACTTGGAACGTTCTATGCCAGTGGTTCTTTATCCCCATCACCATCACCCCTTTCTATTCCACTGTTTTAGGGTCTGAATGGGGGGGAGGGGCAGAGGACTACAGTAGCAACAAGAGGGTTAAGCTGGTCAAGAAATACCTCAGGTGATTCAGATAATATGCCCTCCCCCTGCTGAGATTCACCAGCCCTGCTCTGTCCAATATAGTAGCCATTAGCCAGACGTGGCTCTTCAAATTAATTAGAGTAAGGTACAATAAAAGATCCGTCTCATTAATTATACTTCAGGTCCTCAGTGGACACAAGCAGCCAGTGGCCACTGTACTGCACAGCACAGCTGCGGGCCTGCGGCCGCCACAGGAAGTTCTGTTGGACTGCGCGGCACCAGACCCTGGCCGCCGGGGTGGGCTGAGGGCTGCTGGGCCAGCATCGCTGGGAGCGCATTAGTGCAGACCTGCTGAGTCAGAAGCTGCATCTTCTCAGGACACCTGGGTGATTGGAGGCACATGAGCATTAGGGAAGCTTCGCACTAGCCCAGGTTCTCAGCCTTAGCTCATTAGAAGCACCCGGGGAGCTTTTAAAAAGCTTGAGTCATCTGAGGTGGAGTGGACGTCAGTCTTCTTTAAGGTTTTCCAGGTGATTCTAATGTACAGCTAAGGCCTGAGCACTCTCTGTATCTCCTGGGTAGGATTGGGGGGGTGGGGGCGGTCAAGAGGCTTCTGCCCTGGAGCGGGCATCTGCGGGATGCCACTATTTGAGGAAGTTCCTTTCCTGAGCAGTTGCAGGAAGAGCTGTCACATTTGTACAGTCACTGCGCATTGAGTTACTGGGCTGGACGCCTCAGGCAGACTGGCTGGACTAATTACTATAGTTCTTTCCCTCCAGGTTTTAAGACTTACTGGCTCTCTGGAGGCTGAGTCTGCTAGACGGAAATGTTGGGACTGGCAGCAGTCCCTCTCCCATCACTTGAGCCAGAGAAGTGAAGAAGCCAGCCTGCGGAGAGGAGCACCGCAGAGGTTTCTGATGACGTTAGAGTCCCGGTTCCAGTTCCTTCCCGGGGCCCAGCCATCGTGCTGTCCTTGGGTTCCTGTGTCCTTATAATACATTTCCCTTTGTGCCTGATAATCTGGGACCGGTGACTCAAACAGTGCTGGTTTATATAACCCGGGATCTGTTAACCATGTTTCAGAACGAAATTTCCAACTAGACTCCACAGGTGACTCAAAGTTAATGAGTACAAAATAGCTTTATTAATATTGTACTACATAACACATTTCTTTTTTATACTTTTACTAGAGGCCCATTGCAGGAAGATTCCTGCAAGAATAGGTCTTCCTCAGCCTATTCCTGCAAGAATAGGGCTTCCTGAGCAGAATGAAGCAGAGAAGAGAGCGAAGCCTTCCTCGCTTCTCTGCTGCCTCACTTTCTCCCATCTCTGCTGCCTCAGCTCCCTCCTTTCTCTGTCGCTTTGCTCCCTCCCGTCTCCACAGTCTCTGCTGCCTTGTTCCCTCTCATCTCTGCTGCCTTGGCTCCTTCCCTTCTCTGCTGCCTCTCTTCCTCTCATCTCTGCTGTCTCCCTTCCTCCTGTCTCCGGCCTCGCTCCCTCCCTTCTCTGCCGCTTGGCTCCCTTCTGCAGCACTTGGCTTCCTTCTAGGCTGTCTTCAGTCTTCACTCTGCACCTGTGTATACAAATTAACCACCATCTTGGCTGGGTTAATTTGCATATAGTCACTCTGATTGGCTGGAGGCTTAGCTTAGCTGTGGGCATGGCTTAGGTGTCCTGGAGTGATGGTTAATTTGCATATTACTCTTTTATTATATTAGATATATTTGTGTACTATTTCATAATCAAAATGTGTTTGTTTTTTTTTACAAAAGCCACCTCCCTCTGTAAGCTTATTTATGTCTATCTAAACTAATGGTATCCTGACCTCCCAGCTGTCGGACCCAGAAAGGTGCGGATAGTCTGGAATCTCTCCTTCTCACCCCACTCCCCCGCCAACCGGTCCAGTGACTATATATGCAGAATACCCCTTCCCCCCTCCATAGCCACCACCTCATTCCGTTCTCACCCCCGCAGTCTCCACAGCCTCGTGCGGTGGTTTCCCTCCCTCTCGTTTCTCCCCATCCTCATCTTTTCCAGGTTAGCCTTTTAAAAAGACAGTTCTGATCCTGTCACTTTTCTGCTTAAAATTTTTCGAGGGCCTACTGCTGCCAACAAAATCAAGTTGAAATTCCTTGGCTAAACACACAAAGGCCCTTCACAGTCTGGCTCCAAACCCACCTCTCCAGCCTCACACTCACACAAGCTCAAGCTCCGGGAGCCCACGGTCTGCCTTCTTCTCATGTGTTCTTATTTATTCATCTGCCCAGCCAATAAAATCCCAGTGATGGGACATTTTACTGTGTGCTGGGGATACAGAGTCTCTTTCCCTTTGAAATCAGAACACCCCTCTAGCTGGCCAACCTTCACTCATTCATCAAGACTCCGCTAAAACATCACCCTTGTGGGAAGCCTTCCACTACTCCTCCATAGGCTACGCGGTGGAGTCCTCTCTGTGGGGGGTGGGAAGGGTGAGCAGGGAAGGCTTGCCAGGAGTCAGTGGTGCTTATCTATTATTCAGGAGTGACTCCTGTTCAGGGCTCCCAAGGAAAATTACCCGGAGCCAACTGTTCAGGGCTCCCAAGGAAAATTACCCAGAGCCAACCAGGATGGATTGGCCTGGACTTCTAAAAAGAGCAGCCAAGCCCGGCCGACTCGCAGGTGCATCACGCTGGAAGTGTGACTGGACGCCCACTTTCAGGAAGAGACGCCGGTGCGGAGTGGAGTGTGTCGATGGGTGTGCTCTCACGTGTGTGTGTGCCTGTGCGTGTGCTTGTGCTCTTGTGTGCCTGGGTGTCAGAATCCCTGACGATGGGCTCAGTGCAGTTGCAGTCAGGGACACAGCTATGATGACCCTCCAGGGAGTCTGGCTGCTTTTGCAGATGGGGCTCCCTAGGACTAAAAGGCAACCTGTCAACCCTGCCTTGAGTTGGGGACATTTTGGCTACTAGCACAATCACAAATCCAAGCAATAGTTATTGAATATCTACTATGTGACATGTACAGGGACTCATCAGTGAGCAACCAGACGTGGTCCCTGCACTTGTGGGGCTTTCTTGGGGAGTAAGCAACCAAACATGTCCCAGCTCCTGCTAGGCTCAGCGTATGTTACTTCCATGCCCCTCCCTTGTGTATGAGAGACTTTCCGGATGACACGGCCTGATTTATTTGGGGGTGGGCAGACAGGAGACGGGGAGGAAGCAGGCTTCTCCAGCAGTGCACCCCCTCTGAGGAAACATGTGTTTGCAAAACTGGAGGCCACAGTTCTGTGCTATGTCCTATCCAATCAGTAGGTACAGATGACACTAGGCCTAGTGTATCTGACCCTCAAAGGAACAGAGGTTTGGGAGGTTGGTGAGCTACCCCTTGGCGTTCTGCTTACTCTCAGCCAAAAGGACTTGCTTGGGTTCCCTCTGCCCAATCTAGCCACCCTGCACCTCAGCGGTTCTCTACAGCCCCAAGCTGAAGCTGAAGCTCCCGGGAGGTAAATGACACCTGTTGGATCTCAGGAAGCCATCAGTTGAGCTAAGTATGGGTAGTGGCCCCTGCCCACATGGCCACTTGTTGCAGGTCTTGTTTCTTTGCCATAATGACATTTGGAAAGTCGTTGAGGCCCATTCCAGACTGAGGCTTTCAGTGCCCAGCATCCGAGCCTGCACTCTGGGATACATTTGTTGCCGATGTGCACAGGAGAAAGAAGGGCGGAGGGGCTACCACATCTTTCCCCAGCTCCTGTGTGTAAATGAGCCTGGCCATACTCGGGTTCTTAGCCTGATTCTGGTGGAGATGGATGTTCTCACAAAAACATGAAGCTTCATGTCCTCCACAACTCACCTGGCCATCGGGAAGGTTTACTACCTCCGTGTGCTGTTAGTTACTTGAGATCCAACTGGAGGACCCACTGTGTCCTGGTTCCAGGAGACGCATCCATCCTCTAGCACTTGCCTTCTGACACCACGGGCTTCCAATGGATCCTGAATGCATCGCTCCACGGCTGCACTTTCTACATGTAGCAGGACTGGGTGGCCAAACTGTGTTATTTCTATTGAGCTATATAATTCACATGCTATGAATTTCACCCTTTCAAAGTGTACAATTCAGTGGTTTAAAAGATATTTATAATACTATGCAACCATCACCACTACCTAATTCCAGAACATTTTTATCATCCCAAAAAGAAGCACTGTGCCCATTCCCTGGTAACCACTATTTGCTTTCTGTCTCAAAGGATTTGCCTATTCTGGACATTTTATGCAAATCTATGTATATAAAAGGCTAATACGCAAAGTGTCCCCTCGAGAGTTCAAGGGGGAGAATGAGAGTTCAGTC
>PVJC01025813.1:0-24480 GCA_004026665.1 Murina feae | reverse complement strand
GAAGAGATGGTCAAACCCAGTCATTGCCCTTAAACAACAGGCCCCAGCAAGGACTTAGTTACATGCCTGCCACCTTTCCTTTGGAGCCTTATCCCCTTGTGTGCACGGACTTGGGCCAACACTCACCATTTTGCCGATAGGAGAACTAAGGTGCCGCAGTCAGCGTCCCAGTGAGGACTTCCTGCCCTGTGTCCATTCTGTTGGGATGCACGTCCAGTTCTCTGTGTTTCTCATGCTGAAGCTGCATCCTGGGAAGCTGGAGAGTTGGTTATACAACCCTGGCCTGAGGCCGCCTGCGGATCACCCCGGGAGGCCACAGCCTTCTTCCTTCACTGGCTAAGATTTTCCCACTATCTTCCCATTTCAGCCTTTTCTGTTAAAAGAAAGCTCCCAACACAGTGAGAAGCCCAGGACCCAAAGTGGTGCCTTAGGATTCTGGTCTTACTGCTAACCCAGGTCTGAGTGCAGCTCAGGAATGTGGAATGGCTCTGTGTTTAGAGATGCCACATCCGGGATTCACTAGAGCTTCGTTTGGAAAAACACAGTTTGCTGAGATCTAGATAGAAGCTGTCTTAAAGAGAAGTTTTTAAAAGAGAGAGAGAGAAAAAAAAGATTAAAAATATAGATGAGTAATTGGCACTTCGAGGGTGTTTGGCATCATTTTGGACATTCTTTAGCTCAAACCAGGCCTTCGATTTTGGGTTTTTGACATTTTTGTCAACGTCTGTTACGGGAACAGTGTTTCCAGAAGGACCCGTTTTACAGTGTTAAACCATTACCTTGAGGAAAGTGCCCGCTGTTCTGTGCAGGCAGGCTCCCGGGAAATGCGTACTAATACTCATCATTTTCCTTCCTTCTTCCCTAGAAATCGAAGCCCAAGTTTTATGTGCTCTCCATGTTCCCCTACCCATCGGGCAAGCTGCACATGGGCCACGTGCGTGTGTACACCATCAGTGACACCATCGCCCGGTTCCAGAGGATGAGAGGGATGCAGGTAAGGGCAGTGCTGCCCGACAGCCCGTGCCCCCTCCCTCAGAACAATGAGAGTGTTGTAACGTG
Organism: Murina feae; assembly: GCA_004026665.1. NCBI lineage: Eukaryota > Metazoa > Chordata > Mammalia > Chiroptera > Vespertilionidae > Murina > Murina feae. Next base: position 23,421 of record PVJC01025813.1, on the reverse strand, counting down.
TGTTTAGGGCAAATGCAGAAAACCACTCAGTGAAGATGAAATTCGCTTTGAAGATAAACATGACAAGCTCAGTGTTTCCTTTTCCGAACTGGAAGTTACTATAACAAAGCATCTAGATTAGTTGGGTGTTAGGTGTTGTGCTAAGAGTGGAGATGGGGTGGGGGTGGAGTGGGGTAGCCACAAATGTGGGTAACACATGCTATCTCCCCAGGAAGGAGTTCACTGTCTGGTGGGGTGAAACACAGAATGGAATAAATTTTTGTAAGGAAGAGACATTTGGGGAGTAACAGCTCTGCAGGAGTTGGGGGGGGCTCCGCTAAAGAGGGACCATCTGACAGAGATCTGGGGGATGTGGTGAAATTTACTGGGAGAGAGGAGGAGGAAGAAACTTGTTTTTTAAAAATATATTTTTATTGATTTAAGAAAGGAAGGGAGAGGGAGAGAGAAATAGAAACATCAGCAATGAGAGAGAATCATTGATTGGCTGCCTCCTGCACACCCCTTACTGGGGATTGAGCCAGCAACCCGGCATGTGCCCTTCACTGGAATCGAACCTGGGACCCTTCAGTCCGCAGGCTGACGCTCTATCCACTGAGCAAAACTGGCTAGAGCAGGAAGAAGAGACGTGACTGATGTGCGTCAGTTCCCTTCTCACCACTGCCAGTCATCCCAAAGCCTGCTCTTTGCCCTCTGGTGACATGAGGTGGGAATAATCGTAGCACCTTCTTTAACTACTTATAGAGAGGCGAGATGGGTGAAGGGCTGCGAGCCAGGACCACTGAACCAGATGGCCAGGATTCAAAGGCCAGTTCTTATCACTTCCTAGCTATGGACCTCTGCCTAGTCATTTAATTAACTCCTCTGAGACCTACTGTTCTCTCATTTGTAAAGAGGAGATCAACTAGTACCTGCCTGTTGGCTTGGTACAAGGATTCAAAGAGGGTGGCAGTGAAGCATATGACATATACCTGGCACGTGGTGGTAACAGTAAACATTGCGCTGCCAGTGGTGGCTGGAATCTGCTCATACCAGCGCCCAAGAGCCCGCTGTGCATCTCTGCCCCATCTTGTGTTTATTATAGTAACCCGCTCCCCCACGGACGGTGATGAACCGGTCGGGGCCTGAACAATGATGTCTGCCGCCTCCCAGTCCTTTGTAAAGATTTTCTTTGAGAAAGATGAGTGCATCCATGTCACAGTTGGTTTGAAAATTTATGCTGAACTGACATTGGCAGCGAGAAGTATTCCTAAAAAGAAAGTCAAGCTGCAACGCCTCTTTGTCACTGGAAGAGTTAATAACGTCATCCTTCAAACGCAGAGATTTCTGTCCTGCCTGAAGCCAGCTGCAGGTGTTTGTCTCCCTGGTTTATGCCAGATGCCGTCTCCCCCAGACACCGCTCTCCATCTTTCTGCTGTGTTTATTAGAAAGAGCGGTGTGGAATGAATTGGCCCTTTGCCTGAAGAATTAGCTCTTTATTTAACTGTGATTCTTCAACTTGATTTTTTTTTTTTTTACTTACCCAAGTTATTTTAGACAGTTATCAAATGCAGGCAAATTGTTAAAGATTAAGCTTCTGTAGCAAAACTGAACATTTATGGTAAAGAAAGGGAAGCCCGTTAGCAGATAGGTGGTTGGTGTAAGGGGAGGGTGGAGGTGGGACTCTCATTCCCTTGGATGCATGAGACATTACAGAGAAAGCTCCAGGCAGGGCCCCGGGCCTAGAGGTCCCAGGACCCAGGTAGGCAGCTCAGGCCCAGGAGACAAAACAGAGGCCCAAGGTCAGGCTGGCTCAGAAGTTGGACACTAGGTTTGAACCCCGTCCTGCCACTTTCTTAGCTGAGTGACGCTGCACAAGTCATTTAATGTCTCCAAATCCCACTTTCCTCATCTTTGCAACAGGGATAACAGTAGTTCCTCCTTCAGGAGGAGGTTGTGCAGGTTAAATGAGTTTGTGTATGTGCCTGGTACACAATCCCTTAATAGGTGGCAGCTGTGATTATAATTTACCTGGATCTGGTTTACTCTGGGGAGTCATTCATCTCCACGGAATAAGTGAGTCCCCGTTCTCTGCATAAAGTTGCCTTCCGAAGAGCATCTTACCTGCACATCGTTGCCTGCAGCCTGTGTTATCGTGGCTGGAGTGGTGCCTGAAACCACTATTTGTTATGTGGTTTACGGTGTCTTAGTCTGTGTGATCAGTGGTTTACGGTGTCTTAGTCTGTGTGATCAGCAGGTGCGTAGGGTTCTCTTTGTTCCTCCATTGCAGATGATAGGCTCCCTTTTGGGGGTATCCGCCAGGTTTCCCTGAAATTAATTTCTTGTTAATTTTCATAGCTCATAGTTAAGTCAGATCGTCTCAAATATTACTGCCAAATTTGGTGAAAATTTGTCCTGCCATTTTTAAGTGATATGGCAAAGAGAAACAGAAATCTCAGTGTAAAAAAATTGCCAACAGTGTGAAAGCCTGTTGAGTTTGCTATTGTTTTAGAATCCTTCTTTCCCAATTTCAAGTCTAGTCACAGACAGAGAGAGCAGGATTGGTTTCAAGTCAAGTTCAATGATCCTCACGCTAAGGAGGGAAGGAATAGCTAACCTAGAATAATTGAGTGTGACACGTGTATTGATTAATTCTTTCGATAAAGAGTCATTAAGTACCAGCTTTATTCTAAACACTGGACTTTCTGCTGCATTAAATACAAACACAGTTGACCCTCGAGCAACACAGGAATTAGGGGCTGCCCCCACCTGCCCAGTGCAGTTGAAAATCCTAGCATAGCTAAGTCTTCCAAAACTAAACTACAATCATCCCTTGGTATGTGTAGAGGATTGGTCCCGGGACCCCTATAGATACTGAAACCCACAGATGCTCAAGTCCCTTGTATAAGTGCTGTGGAACAATGCATAGTCAGCCCTCCGCATTGCAGTTGGTTGAATCCATCTGTGCAAAAACCCAGGAATATGGGGTGGAGACTGACTGTGTATTTATTGAAAACAAGTCTGGGTGTAAGTGGATCTTCACAGTTCAAATCCACATTGTTCAGTGGACAACTGTATTGGGTTCAAAATCAGTCAGTAGGCCCAAGGAAAATTCAGCAAGCTCCGCGTTTTTCTGTAACTTGTGAATTTGTTGGTTGGTTGCTTTGTTCTTAAATGGAAATTGTGAAGCAATTCTCAGGCACACTAAGAACAATATTATGGGAAGTAAAACATATGGAGTGACCTGTGCATCAAGTGTGCTCTGTTCAGGGTCACCGGGGACCTCCATGGGTGTAGATCACGTGTGGCCTTTACAAATGCAAGCTCGGGGGCTTGAGGATGACGAATCGATCAGGAATCGGGCTTTAGTCAACAATAGTGGCTGACCGCCTCCCACCTCAGATTGGTTGCAAAGTTCCTGTGAGCTAATCAATGAGAAAACCCTTTAAAAACTCTCATGCAGTTTTCCCATGTAACCCAATTAATAGGAGCACTAATAAGGCGGTGCTGAGGGTTGGATGTGGAGCAGGGGCTGCTCCAAGCCAGAGATCAATTACCCTCACTCAGGAACCAGAAAGGGCTCCTCTGCCGTCCATCTCCATAAACCCGTCTCCATAAACCTGCAGTGTCTGATGACACATTTACAGCTCAGCTCCATAGGGTGATTTTGTTGTGTTTTCATCTGTTGTATGCACAGATGGTTGGAAAATAAAATTACCCTCCTCCCACCTAGCTGGTCTCCCCAGCACCTTCTGGGCCAGATTAAAGCATCGGGTGATTAGCATCAACATGCCAAGTCTCCCTCACAGACTTGGGCTAATTTGTCTCAGGCAGAAAGCCTCTGGATGCTGCCCCCGTGGAGTTTTCTGTTCCAGCCTTTTTGCTGTTCCCTGAGGAAGAGGAAAGACATGGAGGTGTCTGGCAGCTGTGTGTTCATCTACGAATATCAGGAAGTAAGGGGAGTTCTTAGCACATGAACCATAATATATGTTTCATCAGTTTCCAGTTTAGCCCTGAGTTTTCAAATGTGCAAATCTCTGCAGCGTCAGGAAGTAGAGAGTAGGAGCTTATCCTCTCACATGCAATTTGAGGAAGAGAATGAATTGCTGGTCCAGGGTCTTGACTGGGAACTGGCTGACCTTGGCCTGTCACGTCCCTCACATTCTCAGGGGAGGTCTCCTGCTTGGCCTCCATGCTGTCACTGGGATGTTTTTTACCTTGAAGTATTGGCTTGCATTTGATCCCCAATCTGTAATCGCGGTGGGTTATTATTCTTGCTAAACAAAAAGAAATATTGTGTTTCACATTTCTTAGAAATAAACTATTGCACCTACTCGAGAAACCATGGCACTCTCTGAAAATAGCAGCTTTTTGAGAAGCAGTAACCATGGTTGCTGTCAATTAGAAGCTGAGTTGGTTTCAGATCTAAAGTTTTGTTTTATGATGACAGGGAGAGAAAGCCAATCACTCCTAGAAAATCCTTTGCCTCTTTTGTGGCAACAGTTGTGCTCCTCTCTCCATTGGGAACCAGCCGGCCGGCTTGTTGGTCTCCAGCTTCCTTGTCTCCCTCCAGAGTCTTCTGATCATACTTCCTGTGTTGGAGGAAGAACTGTACCTTTTAAAAAATATGTTTATTGATTTCAGAGAAAGGAGGGGAAAGAGAGATAGAAACATCAATGCTGAGATAGAAGTATCCATCAGCTGCCTCCTGCACGCTCTCTACTGGGATTGAGCCTGCAACATGGGCATGTGCCCTGACTGGGAATCGAACCCTAATCTACTGGTTTATGGGTCTATGCTCAACCACTGAGCCACTCTGACCAGCCAAGAACTATACCTTTGATTGTTCTTTTTTTTTTTTCCTTTTGAAAGAAAAGTATTTCAAAATTGAACATAACATTCCATATTCCCCCTTGAAAATACATATGCATATGTAAGACTGCAGTCTCCTTTGACCACTCCCTGCCTCACCAGGCCCTTCTGGGCAGTAATCCCTGATGCTTTTTGGTCCATCCCTCCAGAGCCTTGTCTGTACATCGTCATATGTAGCTGTGCTGTCTCCTGTGTCCCTTCTCCTGGCCACCTTGCTGTCTATCCTGCCCTACAACCCTGAGATGCTGGTGGCTATGCGTGGAGGTAGGCAGGAGGGTGAGCCATGATCATATGACTGTGTCCACACCAGAGGCTGGCCTAGACCCGCTCCCAGGCCTCATCTCCTGGCCAGCTCTGGTCTGACCTGCCAGGGCTCCGATCCCTGTGTTTGTCCTTCATCAGTAACTGGTCCCAATTCCTCTTTGATGTCTCAAGTGCTGGGAGATTTTGCAGTCCTACTGGTGTTCCTGTGCTGGTCCTTGGCCAGTTTGCTGTCAGACCCATCCCCTGCTTTGTTTTGAATGGCAGAAGGGCAGACCCCTTGAGGCCACGTTTTCCAAGCTCTGGTGTCAGCTGGCCTCTGGCTAGTTTTGGGCAATAAGAAATTCTGGCCAATTTGGGGTGGGAGGTGCGGTAGGCAGGAGGAAAAGAGAATCCAGGGAATTGCTCTCTGGCCTGTGTAGTGCCTCCTTCATTAATCCAGTTCCGTCTGGGCAGACCTGCCTATTTCAGCTTCTGCAGCCAATCTGGGCCTTTGAGCTCTGATAACTCTGCTTCCCCCTTCCAGCCTTCCGTCCAGATCGGACTCGGTGGCGGTGTCCTGCTCTTCTGAACTTCTGGCTTGTCTTCTCACTCGGTTTTAACTACTTAGAGTATTTGTTAGAAGAAGAGCTAGACATGGTTTTTCACACTCTGGAAGTTTATTTTCTAGATTTTCTGATTTCAACTGCTGGGACTTTTACTTTTTCTTTTTTTTGTTAATCATCACCTGAGGATATTTTCTTCATTATTTTTCAGAGAGAGTGGAAGGGAAGGAGGGATGTCTAGAGGCAGAGAGAGAGAGAGAGAGAGAGAGAGAGAGAGAGAGAGAGAGAGAGGGAGAGAGAGAGGGACATCCTGGCCAACAACTCTGAGATGCAGTAATGAAAACACTGACTCAGTCACCTAGCATAGATGCCTTGGTGTGTAACCTGCTAAATCCTCAGTATGGCAGAGGTAGCTGGCTGGCTTCCCAGAGCACATTTTCTGAGCTTTCTCACCCAGGAAGAGAATGCCTGCTAATTACCCAGAGAGGACACTGATTTCAGTCTTCACCATCCGCCATGCCTGATGCTTCCCTTCTGGTCCTAGGTCATCAACCCCATGGGATGGGATGCGTTTGGACTGCCTGCTGAAAATGCCGCCATTGAGAGGAATCTACATCCAGACAGTTGGACACAAAGGTGTGTTTTACAGAGATTCAAACACCCATGTACATGGATTCCCACAGCTCGTATGTTAAGATTTTTCTCTTCAGTGGATTTTATACTAAACTAGTGGCCCAGCGCATGAAATTCGTGCACATTAAAAGGGGATTAATTAGAGGAAATATTTTAATATTGCTATTTGCCCTTTCTTTATAATAGAAGTGTCAGAGATTAAAGAAAATTAGTAAAACGTGTATGAAAATCTTCCTCCTATCAGAGTCTGGGGTGCACCATGGAACCCAGAGTCAAGTCTTCAACCACCCACGTGCACCTCAAAATCGCTCGAGACCCAAACCTGGACGACCCCCTTCATTGGGCTAGATCCAGACCTGGCCGGTCCCACCCTGTCAAGCCCTGCCAGGTGGGGGGGGGGGGGGGGCGGTGACGCCTTAGATCCCCTGGGTGCCAGGGCAGGGGGCACAGCCTCAGATCCCCTGGCCTGGGGCCAGGGCTGGGGGCATGGCCTGAGGTCCCCCGGCCTGGCACCAGGGAAGAGGGTGCAGCCTGAGTTCCTCTGGCCTGGTGCCAGGGCGGGGGGAGCAGCCTGAGGTCTCCTGTCAAGCCCTGTGGGTGGAAGGCACGACCTGAGGTCCAGTCAAGCCCCATGTAGGAGGTGGGTGGGCGCGCAGCCTCAGGTCCCTGCTGATTGCTCAAGGCTCGTTATGGGAACTTAAGCCTCAGCTGTGGGTGCAAATTGACCAGAGTGATGGTCAATTTGCATATTCCCTCTTTATTATATAGGATTATTATATAGGATGTCTGGCTTAACTCCATGCAGAATACAGACATACAGGGTGGGGCAAAAGTGGGTTGACTGTTTGTATGGAAAATAACACAATAATTAATAATCAGTAATACAAGAGTAAACTGTGTTTCGCATACTCCTTTTGACCGCCCCATGTGGATGGGCCAGGAGTGCACATAACAAAGGAGTTGCCCACCTGAGTGGCCAGAGTAAGGGCCCATCCCAGGGCCAGAGATCATTGTGGTTTCTAGTAGATCCTGTCTGAGTCTGAAGAGTCAGTATCTTTCAATATGCTGGCGTTTTCATTGCTTCTTAGTGATTTTGGGGGGGCCAGGATGAAATGACACTTAGAGTCCTTTGGAATAATCTAGGCGCTTTCCCTTTCCCTTCCCATTCGCATAGTATAGTTTGTTTACGGCTTTCCCCCTCTCTGAACCCAAACCTTCTTCCCTCTGCTTCACAGTAACATTCAGTACATGCGGAAGCAGCTTGACCGCCTGGGCCTGTGTTTCAGCTGGGACAGGGTAAGTCGGCCCTCTTACAGAAGGTCTTTCTTTGTGTACTTATTTTTTAAATATGTTTCTATTGATTTCAGAGAGGAAGGGAGAAGGAGAGAAACATCAATGATGAGAGAGAATCATCGATTGGCTCCAGGCACATGCCCTGACTGGGCATCGAACCATGGCCTGGCTCATGGGTCGACGTTCAGCCGCTGAGCCACGCTGGCTGAGCTGGAAGGTCTTTATTGTATGGAAGGTCCTGATTGCAGGGGCACCCTGACGATTGCTTCACGTGCTGCCTCTCTGGGTTGGGAGAAGGGAAGGGAGGGAGTCAGAGCAGGTCTCCACAAATGAAAAAGCATCCCAGTGGATAACTTGTCTGCAAACAAGTAATTTTCTATGAGGTTAAGCCAAGAGTGTTAACTTCTTATTTAAGCTTCACAGTCGGCTGGGGTTGTGTGTGGCGACAGCTTTGCGCAGGGATTTCTGCTATTCTCAGCGATAGTTGAACACGACTGTTGGAATCGATGTGGAAGTGATTAAATACCCACCCGTCTGGTCCTTTTAGGTGATTAGGTGTTAAGTTGATTTATTTACCTTTCATTCCAAGTTTGGAATTGAGGTTTACAAGAAGCTGTTATGATTCTGTCACAAATAAATTGTCGAGACACAGGAAGTTGCCAAGATAGTAGAGACATGTACCATTCCCCAACTTCCCCCGGGTGATAACATTTTATGTAAGTTCAGACTAATAGCAAAACCAAGAAATTGACACTGTGCAGTACTGTTAACTGAAGTGCAAACCTTGTTCAGATTTCACCAGTTCTTTTATGTAATCATTGTGTGCATGTGTGTGTGTGTATTTATAGTAGTCGCTCTATGTAATTTAATCACATGTATAGATTTGATGGAGAAGTCTGAGCACAGCCCCACTTGTTTCTTTGTAATACAGTGATCTTTCTACTGCCTTGTTGATACTTGTCTGAAAAACTATTTCCATTGATTTCAAAGAAGAAGAGAGAGAGAGAGAGAGAGGGAGAGAGAGAGAGAGAGGGAGAGAGAGATGGAAACATCAATGATAAGAGAGAATCATTGATCGGCTGCCTCCTGCACACCCCATACTGGGGATTGAGCTTTCAACCGGGCATGTGCCCTGATTAGGAATCAAACCATGACCTCCTGGTTCATAGATAGATGCTCAACCACTGAGCCATACTGGCTGGGCTGATAATCTTTTTCATGAGTTTGGATGCCATGTTCTCCTTGTTTGTTTCCAAATCTTTTTTGTAGACCCTTGTGGGTTCCGCCCTGTTTCCTAAGTGAGCTCTATCAATTCGCCAGTTTGAGATTCCTCATCCTGTTGTTGTCTCTATATTATTTCTGCCGGATTTGGGGAAATTGTTCTCTTTGGTTTAATCTTTACCCAGAATGGAGTTGTGGCATCACAGATCCTCCGGACCGTGACTACTTGAAGTGCTACTGAGCCCTTATAGCCAGGGGTGTCTAGTTTGTGGATTCTCTGTCTGCCCAGAGCCCACTGTCTCCTCTGGACCTTGCGGTTTGGAACAGGGGTGCCAGAGCTGTTTTTCCCAAGAACCCAATCTATTCTTAAGAAGGGGAGATGCTGTGTGGCTTATGGTATTTTTCTTCAATCTAGTCCCATCTGCCAAAATTCCTTGACATTTCTAGCATATTGATGGCACTATCTGTTGTTCCCAGTGCTGGTGTGATACCCGCCCCTCCTCCCTCGTGTCACCCCTGTGTATTCTGTTGGTGACTTTAACAGGAGTGATGGAAACAAGTTTATATGTGTGTTCTTGATGCCCTCCTGCCCACAAGTCCACAAGTGCTTTTCGATTGAACCTTGACAGTTTGCTTGGTTACATGGAGCAACTTGACTAGGCAAATCTATGCCCTTTGCAAGGTAACATTCCTAACGTCTCAAAGAAACCAGATAAGTCAACAGATGGCTAGCTGACAATGAGCAGAATATTTAAAAAATAAGATGGCTCAGAAATGTTATCTTCCTCCCCCAAGTGGAGAAAGCCAACTTTAAAACCTGGGTTTGGCCCCATTCTTCCTGCCTTTCCCTGGGAGGTGATTCCTGTGGGATGGCCCAGCTCTTGAGCTGCATTCTTACCTTTTAGAAAAGGCTTCATTCTCTGGGTTAAAAAAAAACAAAAAAAAACGTTTCTGGGAATTAATGCATTTGTGGGGAGCCAGAAAACCCATTGACAACACTGTTTCTGTTGTCAGATATTACTCCCAAACAGCTGATATAATTTTTTTCTTTTCTTAATCTTTATTGTTGAGATTATTACAGATGTCCCTTCCCCGCACCCCCCCCCCCACTATCCCCCTCTACCCAGTTCCTGCCCCAGGCCTTCGCCACCCTATTGTCTGTATCCATAGGTTATGCATATAAGATCTTTGTATAATTTTTTCCCCTTCCCCCCAAACCCCCCTTTCCTCTGAGAATCACCAGTCTGTTCCATTTCCATGCCTCTGATTCTATTTTATTCACCAGTTTATTCTGTTAGTTTGATTTCTTATTCATTTATTTTGATTTTTAGATCCAATTGTTGACAGGTATGTGTTACCATTTTATTGTTCATATTTTTGATGTTTTTCTTTTTCTTCTTATTCCTCTTCTTAAAGAATACCCTTCAACATTTCATAAAATACTGATTTGGTGGTGATGAACTTCTTTAGCTTTTTCTTGTCTGTGAAGCTCTTTATCTGACTTTCAGTTCTAAATGATAGCTTTGCTAGGTAGAGTAATCTTGATTGTAGGTCCTTGCTATTCCCATCACTTTGAATATTTCTTGCCACTCCCTTCTGGCCTGCATAGTTTCTGTTGAGAAATCAGCGTATAGTCTAATGGGCATTCCCCTGTAGGTAACTAACTGATTTTCTCTTGCTGCTTTTAAGATTCTCTCTTTGTCTTTAGCCCGTGGCATTTTAATTATATGTCTTGGTGTGGTCCTCTTTGGGTTCCTCTTGTTTGGGACTCTCCGTGCTTTCTGGACTTGTAAGTCTATTTCTTTCACCAGGTAGGGGAAGTTTTCTGTCATTATTTCTTCAAATAGGTTTTCAATATCTTGCTGTCTCTCTTCTTCTGTTACCTCCATAATGTGAATGTTTGTATGCTTGAAGCTGTCCCAGAGGCTCCTTATACTATCTTCATATTTTTGGATTCTTTTTTCTTTTTGGTCTTCTGGTTGGGTTTTTTTTTTTTTTCTTCCTCATATTTCAAATCGTTGACTTGATTCTTGGAATCCTCTATTATTAAATCCCTATGGATTATTCTTTATTTCAGTCAGTGTATGCTTAATTTCTGACTAGTCCTTTTCCATTTTTTTTGGAGGTTTCGAGAAGATTCTTGAGTAACCTTATAACCGTGGTTTTGAACTCTATACCCAGTTGCTTTCTTTCATTTCTGACATGTTTCTTTGTGTCCGCATTTTGGCTGCTTCCCTGTAGAGCTGCTATGTCTCCTTGAGTTGGTAGAGTGGCCTCATGTAGTAGATGTTCTATAAGGCCCAGTGGCTCAGCCTCCCAGTAACTGGGCACTCGACCCATTGTGGGCTGTGAGCAGAGTCTTGTAGTTGAGACTTGATTGCTGATTATTAGTGTCACTGGAAGAATTGACCTCCAGGCCAATTGACTGTGAGGACCAACTGTGACTGTAGTGAGAGAGCTCCTGTGCAGGAGACACCCCTATGGAGCAGGACTTGCCTTGGTGGGGCTTTGGTGCTCACTGAGTCTGCCCCTTGAGTGTGTCACTTACGGATGTGAAGAGTTGTAATCTGGTATGATCTGACACTGACCACTGGGTACGCTGGCTCTGAGGTCTCCAGGGAGGTGCAAAGTCAGCCACTGCAGAGATATCTGCAGATTCCTCCTCTTTGTATTGGGTTTAGAAGTGCCCAGATAAGGCCCAGCTATGAAGCAAGGCAGGGTGGTGCTGGGTCTTGGGCCTTTTATTGATAGGTTTGGGGCTCCTTGACCCAGCTGCACCTTGTTTGAGAGCTTTTACCCTGAGCAAGGAAAGACCATTCATATGTAAAAGCTGCTGCACACAGTTTGGGTGGGGTTGTAAATTGGATGAGGCGGCGTCTTAGGGAATCACCAGGGCGGAGTAAACAGAAATGGCTGCCAGTCAGTCCTGTGATCAGGAAGGTTCCAGCATAGGAACAACGATCCCTGGAGCACCTCCGTCTGGGAGAAAGCCTCCCCTGAGTTCCTGCCATGATGCCAGACAATCCAGCTCCCCTTCTTATGTGTCTGTGTCCCCATAAGCCTTGCCCTGGTGCTGGAGCCCAGAGGAAGCAGGACCTTGTAAGTTCAGTTGGTGGTGCCGGCCTTTACAGAGGAACAATTGAGTCTCCAGCAGCCTCTGTGTCACTGCGCCCCAATCTGCACTGGTTTTTACAACCTGTAGTTTTTACTGCCTGTAGGGATTTCTTTTTCCTGCTCTAGGACCCTGGGCTGGGGGTTCGGTGTGGAGCTGGGACCCCTTGCTCCTCTGGGTGCCTCTGCAGAGGCATTCTCCCTCCTTATTAAAAAAGCGGCACACGTGGGTGCCAGACCAGCCCGTTCTGCGCCTCCACACCTCGGCACCTCCTGCCAGTCTCAGTGTGCTTTCTTCTTTACTTCTCTAGTTGTAGGACTTCAACCAGCTTTCCAGCCGTTCTGGATGATGATTTTTCTGTATTTTAGTTATAATTTTGATGTGGTTGTAGGAGGCGGTGAGTACAGGCGTTTACCTACATTGCCATCTTCAGATCTCCTCCAGCTGGTGTAATTTTGAGAGGACAGAAAGTAAGAAACTGAAAGTTAAATGTGAATAGCTGAACATCTACTGAGGGAAGAATAAAGAGGAAATAAAATTCCAAACTGTGCAAGGACAGAGGGAATTGTTTCTTTGTGAGGCATTCACCCTGTGGAGTCATTGGTGCCCTTCTGAGGAGAAGGTGTGGACTGTACTTGACTCTCGTGGGTTCAGGTTATGGCCTCGGTGATCATGAACTGGTCCTAGCGAATGGCCCTATGAGCTCCACAAGTGACGAATGACAGAGTTAGCTTCTAAGTTGTCTGGTGTGGCCCATTAAGGCGCGTCTGTCTCTGCTTCGACCTTTGCCTTCTCACCAGGCTCTGGTGCCTAAGCTGGTTCTGGCCTATGCCTTGGCTATGACTCTTAATGGAAGTAGATCTTGGAGCTTAATTTTTATCTGGAATCATCTGGATAATTGCTTGGGAAGGAATCCCTAGGAGTTCCCTTCAAAATCAGACAAGTAGAAGAAGAAAAATATACCCAGGCCGGTGTGGCTCAGTTGGTTAGGCCTTGTCCCATGCACAGAGAGGTTGCTGGTTGATTCCCAGTCACGGCACATGCCCAGATTGTGGGCTCAATCTCCAGTAAGGGCCGTGCAAGAGGCAGCTGATCTACGTTTCATTTTCACATTAATGTTTTTCTCTCTCCTTCCCTTTCCCTTCCTCTCTCTGTAAAAATCAATTTTTAAAAATCTTAAAAAGAAAAAGAAGAAAAACAAAGTCCAAACTACATAGGATTCAACTTAATGCCTGTGGACTTTGTCAGAAGAGGTTTTATTAGTGGTTTATAATGCTTGCTGAGCTACCCCAAACACTCACACTCCAGTATAAAATCAAAACAAAATAAACCATATTCCAGGATTGGGCATAAAGGATGTTTGAACTAATTCAGCTTTTCTTGTTCTCCCTTATTTGCATAATCAAAATTTGAGTTTACTGAGTTTCTTTATTGTGGAGCTCTTAGGAGTTCTTACTGGTATTCCTTTTCATTTGCTTTTAAATTCCCGTGTCTGATCTCCTTCTCATGTTTTTACCTTTGGTCTCTGTACCTGTCAGTGCCCAGTAATAATACTGATGGCTTCGCCTAGGTCAAGACCGGGAAAACATAGGAATTACTGCCCCTTAGACAGCTATGCCCTCACTCTCCCCACAGGCGTGTGAGCTAGGGGTGCAGGGGTGGCTCCCAGGGCAGTGGAAAGGGCATATCAGAGCTGCCTCAGGATTCATCCCCTGCAGGTTTTTGGTGACCTTGAGCTCTTCTAAGTTTTGCCAATAGTGCTGCACAGGCTGCATGAAGCAGGGAGGCCGCTGAGGGGTTCAGGGCTCCCCACCATCTCCATTGATCTCTGGGCTTCTGATTCTCTTGCTTTTCAATATCTTTCTTCCCTTTCACCTCCTCTTACCGTTCCTTGTTCTCTCTCATCCTTTTGCTCGGCTCTCCTGCTTCCCTTTTCCTCTCTTTCTTCCTGTATCTTTTTTAGGATAGATTTTTTTATTTCTGAAAATTCTTAACTCGTATTAAAAAGGGGAGACTAGTACAGGGAGCCCCCAATCACTAATCCCCCGTCTGCAACAGGTACTGTTACCCAGCCAATCTGATTTCACCTGCAACCTCCACTCTGAACTATTTACATCGGGCCCCAGACATCACATAACGTATCTGTAAACAGCTCAGTACGCAAGGCAACGATGAAGGCTTGCTCCTTCCCCTCTCCGTCCCTCCCTCTCCCCTCCCCTCTCTTCCTTCCTTCCTTTGTCACAATTCTATCAAGCTAAAACAATTAATGATAATATCATATAACATCACGGAGTGGTAGTCATTTTGAAAATTTCCCTGGGTGTCTTATAAGTATTTCTTTCCACCAGGGGTTGGTTTGCGTGCACTTCTGCTGATCTTTGCTGAGTCTTCTCCTCCCCACCCTGTGTTATTATCATGGTTTGGGAATTGTACTCTTTTCATCCAAAATACACAAGCTATTTGGACCATCCCTGCATGAATTTATTTTCATGATTCGTATGATTTTCGTGATTTGTATCATTACAAAGTGAAAAGTATTATTGCTTCAAGGCCCTTGCTACCTTGGCATTTTAATTACATAGAGGACTGGATGGCTGACAAAGGATCAAACTATGGGAAACAATGAGGGTGCTAGGAATAGAAATATATATTTTTATGTTTTTTATTTTCAAAGAATTCAAAGAATAGCTTAAAACAAAAAGAATCTGGGGGCAAGTGAGTGCCTGGAAACTCCCCCTGTGAGAGCTGGGAGCTCTGGTTGCCTTGACAACAGTAACAGGCCTTGATGTGGTTGACTCTGAGTCCCCTTCCAGGTCCTTATAGAATGAAGCAGTGTGTCTGGTATACTCCTGGCTCTGGGTTACTCCTCCCTCAGAATCAGAAAATTAACCTTTTCCTGGAGGTTTTCCTTGATCCATGAGGTGGGGGTGGGGGGCACCTTTGTTTCCACTGAGGTGAATGGGCAGCTTATCTTTTAGGGCTTCCCCATTTTCAGGAAGTTGGTGCTGGGGCCTGAGGTGTCACTCAGAACCGCAGTCCTCTTGGGGTGGGGACCATATGTCATCATGAACTCATGGCACACGTGTCGCCGACCTGACCGCGCTATGCCAGCTCAGGGCTGACCAGCCTAAAACCTGTGGCAGAGATTTCCAGCCAGGAGCGCGTTCTTAGACTCCCCAGCCCTCACTAGGTCTCCTGGGGCCACCCAGTCAATGTGGCTCCTCGAGGAAGTGCTTTGTTCTGTCCCCGGTCCCCACTAACAATAATTTTGACTTCTGAAGAATTTCCTGTCCTGGTTTTGAAGAATGCCTAACAACCTGGCTTTGTCTGATTGGTTCTTCAGGTATTAGTTCCAGTTGCGATGGCTGCATAACAAATGAATTGTTTGATTTGTTGTCTTACGTTTGTAAATCGATGAACAGCCTGGTGTTTGTAAATAGTGAAACTTAGAGTAGGGATGGGGAGTGAGTCAGGGCAGAAGGGTGACAGGAGGCTAACTGGCACTTTCGATGAGGTGTTTTTCATATTAGACTGAAAGTTCAGGGATGGTTTTCTCTGGAGTTTCACACTGGGTTTCACATGTCTTTCGTTCTTTTTTTTTTTTTTTTTTTAATCCTCACCCAAGAATGTTTTTCCATTGAATTTTATTAGAGAGAGTGAAAGACAGAGGGAAAGACAGAGAGAAATATTGTGAGAGAAACATATTGGTTCGTTGCTTCTTGCAATCGCCCTGACTAGGGCTGTGGAGGAGCCTGCAACTGAGGTGTGTGTTCTTGACCGGAATTGAACCCAAGACCGTTCGGTCTGCAGGCCGATGCTCTACCCCTTGAGCTAAACTGGCTAGAGCTCACATGCCTTTCTTAAAAGGTAAATTCACTGAAGAGATGTCTAATCACCTTGAAGATGAGCCATTCCAGGATGAGTTATTCATAGCAGCTGATAGCCCCAAATGAACTTTTCAAATAACCTTTCAAACTTACTGTCAAAACATATCTTTTGTTTGAGAACTTATATGTGAAAGTCAATTTCAGGTAAGTCTGAAATTTAATAACTTTGCTTCTGATAAGATCCTGGAAGATCCCAGGGAAACTGGCAGATGGCCCAAGGACAGTGCCAGCGAAACAGATTTGCAAGCAAAGAAGAAATCCAAGGTGGAAGGGTGAGGAATCAGACCTGCCCTTTTGTGTGAGCACATGCACGTGTCAACAGGGAAGAACTGCGGAGATGACCCACCACGGAGAAACCGGATGAGGTCACCAAGGGACAGTGTGGAGAGAACAGAGGGTCCAGGATGTCTTGGAGTTGGGGGTCGAGAGGAAAAGAGGAGCCGGAAGAAAGTCCTCAAATTGAAATAAAATGGTGCTGTAGAAACCAGGGGAAGAGTGAATTTCCACAAAGAGGGACAAATAATAGCCACTAGATAAAGGAGAAAAGGGGCTCAAAAAATCCACTGATGACCAAGTTGATTATAAAAACCAGCTTTGGGGAAGGGATTCTAGGAAGATGGCGGAGTGGAGGAAGTACCAGGAATCTGTCTCCCCACATGACCTGCACTGGCAGGCTGTGTCTTATGTAACCTTTTGGATCTTTGGAGTCTATTGAAGGCTTGCAAGTTCCAGGGGAAGGCTTGAATGGTAAACTGCAGTGAGTTTTGGTCAGTGGTGGCCGCCAGTCCCTTCCCCCGAGCTCCATGGTAGGCAGCCGTGCACAAGTTCCTGGAGCAGCTTACACATCGCTTGCAGGGGCCAGGCTGTGCAATAGGACCCCGTCGTCCAAATACCGGGGATCTACGTTCTCTTTGCTGGTTGTTACTTCACTTAATAATGGCCCCCAAGTACAAGAGTAAGGATGCTGGCATTTCGTATATGCCCAAAGGAAGCATAAAGCCCTCCTTTAAATGAAAAGATGAATACAATAGATATTGAGAGAGAGAGACCACATTCACATAATTTATTACAGTATATGGTTATGAGTGTTCTATTTTATTACTAGTTATTGCTAATCTCTTGCTGTTCCTAATTTATAAATTAAATGTTGTCATAAGTTTGTACACATAGGAAAAACATAGTATCTTTAGATCTCGGTACTGTCTGTGGCTGTAGGCACACACTGGGGGTCTTGGACCATATCCCCTGCAGATAACGGGGGACTACTGTACCACTGAAGTGTACACTTAAAAATAGTTAGGATGGTAAGTTTTATGTGCGTTTTACCACAATAGAAAATAGAAGGAAAAAAAGTAACAAGCTTTGGTGTGAGAAAATAAAAGCCGGAAGACTTCCCCAGTATTGTTCCAGGACAGCTGATACTTCAGAGCACAGACTAATGGTCTTTTGTCTGCACGCCTTGGCTTTCCGGGTTACTGGCTCTGTCGGCTCTGATTCTGGGACTTATGAGGCCCAAAGAAAACCCAAGGAACTTGCCGGCGTGTCATTCCTTGGGTCTGTAGGTTCCCAACCAGCCTGCCTTCTCTTCTCCATTCCTGAGTCTTATGTTTGTTTCATGTACATAATGACCAAGGACGTCAGTTGTACTTAGTAGAAAGAGGAGGGCAAAGTCCATCTTTCCCATCTGCTCAGAAGGAGAGGGTGAGCACAGGGTTGGGCAAAGGAGGTTTACAGTTGTAAGCGTGTAAAACACAGAATTTATGATTGTATTGTTATTTGTAAATTACTGTATTGTTTTCCATCAAAACAACTGTAATCTTACTTTTGCCCCACCCTGTATAGTTTTAAAATCCTCCCCTTTCCTGTAAGATTCTGATCTGTGCTTCTCTGTCCCTAGCCCTTCCCTTTTAAAAGTCACCGGACTGCCCGTTGGCATGGCTCAGTGATTGAGCATTGGACCATGGACCAGGAGGTCATGGTTCGATTTCTGGTCAGGGCGTATGCCCAGGTTGTGGGCTCGACCCCCAGTGGGGGGGTGCAGGAGGCTGCTGATCAATGTTTCTCTCTTATCGGTGTTTCTCTCTCTTTATCCCTCTCCCTTCCTCTCTCTAAAATCAATTATATATATATATATTTTAAAGCACTGGACTAAATGATCTTCGAAATAAATTCCTATACATTTGCCAAAGCTTATAGTGTTTTTGTCACATATGAAATCTTTCAGGCTGTGTCAGGCCTCTGCCACTCGTTGCTCACAGAGCTGGCAGGCAGCAGAGCAATTGATGGATTGATGTTCTCTGCTCCTCCCCTGGGTCCATGCCCATGGAAACATGGCTTTCACTTTATTCAGGAAACCCGGATAACTTGAATCTCAATAATAGCTTTCCAATGACTGTCCTGCCGATCCTGAAATTTTCAAGTACATTGCAGATAAAAACGTTCTTTTCCTTCCAGAGAAACGCACCCATTGTGGAGAGCTGGTTTGGCTTGGATCATGGAAACACTGGCATCTGTTCAAGTAGACGGATAACAAATTGCTATTCAGACCCATTGGTCTCATCTGTAGTTTAATGGAGGGTTTTCTGTTCCCAACTGTCTACTTAGAAAAGCTGTCTGTATTGTTAGGCTGCCTCGATGAAAGTCTTGTCAGCTGGCAAAGGACAATTACCGAAAAATTAAGCAAATTGTTGTTTCTTGTCCGATGGTGGCTGGTTCCCAGAACCTTGTGTAGAGGGTAGCAGGAGACAGCTTTTAGGTTACCATAAAAGCAGTAGTGCCCAGGCCTAGCCAACTTGGCTCGGTGGATAGAGCGTCGCCCTTGGACTGAAGGGTCCTGGGTTTGATTCCGGTCAAGGGTGTGGGCCTGTGCCTCAGCTCGATCCCCTGCCCCAGTTGGGGCAGGAGGCAACCAATCGATGTGTCTCTTTCACATTGATGTTTTTCTCTTTTTGTCTCTTGCTCTCCCTTTCACTCTCTCTAAAAATCAATGAAAAACTATCCTCATGTGAGGATTAACAAACAATAAAAAAATAGTGCTAAAAAAATAATGGTCAAGACAGTAGCAAAAGGAGAAGCTTTTTTAAACAATATTTTTCTTATTGATTTCAGAGAGGAAGGGAGAGGGAAAGGGAGAGGGAGAGAAAAATCAGTGATGAGAGAGAATCATTGATTGGCTGCCTCCTGCACGCCTCACACTGGGGATCAAGCCCACAACCTGGGCACGTGCCCTTGAATGGAACCTGGGACCTTTCAGCTAGGACAAGAGGAGCTTTTCTATTTAAGCTCAGAAAGACAGTGCGAGTTCTCTTTCAAACCTCAGAGCCCGTTTCCCCTCCATTAATAGTCATTCTCTTAGATTGGCTTCAAGAGCACGTAGAACGTGAACTTTTCAAATGACTCGAGAGTTTAGCTGCAGCCTTAGATTTGAGAAACGAGACCTGTAAGAACGAAGTGTGTGTTCTGTAAAGCACAGTGCGCAGCATTGGTGATTTTCTGTCTTCATTAAACGCTTCCTTTCAGTCTGAAGTCAGTCCAGAGGTGGAGGAACACAATTACCTCAAAATGTTAGGTTCACGATTAATTAATTACCCTGATATTAACACTGTTCCATCGACTCTGCAGAAAGGAGGGGAGCAGGGAAGAAAAGGAAGCCTGAGGCAGAAGTGTGGCCAAGATGGACGTTAACAGATGGTAGAAGGTAGGCGGAATGAGAGGATGAGGCCACGAGGAAGTGCCTGAGGAGGCCCGGGCAGCGGGACTTGAGGGGAGTAAGAGCTTAAGAAGGAGGAAGAGGTAGCTATGTGGTCTCGGCCGGGAGCGCTGACTGGGCCTGTAGGTGACAGTCTAGCAAGATGGAATAGAGCAGAAACTGGAGCGGTAGGAGGGATGGGCCTGGGGCATAGAATACTCGTGGGAGTTCAGGTGGGTGGTGGCCTCTTTTCCCTCGGAGACACCTGGGAATGAAGGGGGCGGGTGAGAGGAGAGCCGATGGAAGGCCATCTAAAGTAGGAGGAGAGGCCTATCCCTGCCGCCTGACTCAGAGCTGACGGAGAGCTGGTACTCAGGAGACGGATGTGGAATAAGTCAGTGAGGGCAGGCACAGACAGAGCCTTGAGTTGGTGGAACTCCATTCTCTCTCTTCTCAGCACCTCCATTTCCTCTCTATCACTAGTCGATTGGCGAGTCTTTTAGGAAGGACGGGGCGGCAGCCTTGGTGCTGGTTTTCTCACTGGTGTCGTGAGTGGCGGAAACAGAGTTCTGGACCACGCTGTGGCTCTGGTTGTGGGAGTTGCCGGTGGACATGAGTGTGCTGTGTCTTCACGCCTTGGGATTTGGGGGTTCTGCACACAGGCTTGTTAAAGCACTGTGTGCGGTGTGAAGGGGAACATTTCTCACTTGCCGAGAGCATTACCTACATTTTCTCATTTAAGCCTTGCGTCCATTCCCGGGTTTGGTCTGGTTATTGGCCCCTTCCATGAATGTATTACTTATCTGTTGCTATATTGCAAATTGTCCCCAAGCTTAGTAGCTTAAAACAATACGCATTTATTGTTTCTTCGTATCTGTGGGATAGGAATCCAGGCGTGGCATAGTTGCATCCCCTGGCACAGGTCCTCATAGGCTGCCGTGCAGACCAGGGCTGGTTCCTTGCTGGCCGAGGCCTCCCTCCCTTCCTTGCCACCTGGGCTCCTCCACAGGGCAGCCCGCAGCATGGCAACTGGTTTTCTTCTGAGCAGGAAAGAGTGAGGAAGAGAGAAAAGGAGAATGCCCAGGACAGAAATCTCAGTCCCTTCGTAACCTGACCTTGGAAATGACATCCCATCACTTGCTATGTTCTATTTATTAGCAGCAAGTGTCCAGGTCCAGCCCACACTTGAGGAGGATTTCCTAAAGGGCCTGAGTGTCAGGAGGCAGGATCACTGTGGGCCGCCCTAGAGGCTGTCTGCTGCACTACCAAGAAAAACGAGGCACAGATGTGGTCAGGTCACTTGCTCAGTATCATGTGGGATCTGAGCCCCAACATCCTGACTCTGGGACATCCTCCCCCCCCCCCCACACACACACAATTCTTGCTCTACTCACAGGCTAAGATGTCCACCTGGCCCCTTCATTCTAACAGCAAGCAAGTAGGAAGGTAGGTGACAGGCTGGGCTTCTTACCTGGGAATGGTGGACTGGGACCCCTCTTCCCTCATTATGTTCCCTGTGATTCTGCACTTGGGTCAGACCCTTCCCTTTAGTTTGGGTCGTCAGGATCGCTTATGTGGACACACGCTAAGGTTGACCAGGGGCCTTGGAGGTGGCTGCGTGGATGCCCCTCCGTGGTGACTCCAGGACATTGGTTTGTCTGTAGAGCACCATCTCTAGTTCCTTTAAACACTGCTGCGTGGGTCTTGAGGTGCATATGCCAAGTATGTTGGAAGACGGCTCACCAGGGCAAGGGTCTGTCCACTGTAGCCTCAACTCTTTTGTTTCCTTCTTCCTTTGAATCTAAACGGTTTTCAAGAGCGGTAACACTGTAGGCTAATTCCCAGAGTAATACACAGTCACTGTACAACATCATTGAAGTTCAGAAAACCTTGTATAAGTAAAAAAAAAAACACCCCAACACACCCACAGTCAGTGTCATCCTGAGCAACCCAGTGTTTATTTGTACATTGGCATTTCTCCCCTAGCATCATAGGTTCTGGGAGGACTTACTCAATCCTGTGAAAATCCAAGGGCAGGGAGGACCCGTCTCCCATGCAGTGTTTGAGAGGGAGATGTAATTGGGAGGAACCTCTTTGCACCTGGCTGCATGGGAAATCTCTGGGGTGCGGTGAGGCCCAGGCAGCAGTAACAGTTAAAGCTCAATTCCAATGTGCAACCAGGTTGAGTGCTGAGTGTTTGGAAGACTTAATGTAGGGTGACCTCAGCTGTCCTAACCCAGCAGGCTTCCCGGGAGCCTCCCACCTGCCTCTTTCAGCACAGCAGGTGCGCAGAGATGTGCGCCTGAGCCATCACCAGGAGGCGTCTGATGCAGACAGATCTGTATTTCTCTAAGCTGCACAATATGGATCCTGAGGCTGGCTCCTCTGGCCCTGGAGCCATGCTATGCTTTCTGAACTCTCCCCTTTAGAATTCGAGAACCTGGGGTGGAATAAAAAGCGAGGTCATTACCATGCAGTTCCATTGCAATGAAGAGCAAATGACAAAAATGAATGTTACAAGGATCATTTTTTAAAAAAGTACATGGAGTACCTCTCTCCTCTGCTTCCAAGATCAGTTGTTCTGAAGGCAGGAGGCTCATGCGAGGCTGAGGAGCGGGGGAGGCGAAGCCTTGTTGTCGGGTACTGTGAGGCGTGGCCGTTGCTCACCTTTCTTGAGGAATAGGGCCGAGGAATGACACTTGGTAAGCACCTTGCTTGTATTTTGTTAAATCCCGACAGCTAACCTGAATCATGCAAGGTTGCAATGCAAAGTAAATGCACGTGGCTTTGAGGGGTGCTAGCAGGTCTTTGACCTGGTACAGTGAATCCTGCAGGAGCAGAAGCTGGGGTTGGAGGCCACCTGGCTGGCTCTCGCTGAGCTGGGTCGCCACCAGCCGTGGCTGAGAGCAGCCTGCTGTGAATGTCTCCATCCTGTGTTTTGGTCGTTCCCTTGTAAACACCCTCTCTTTCTGGTCTTTTCCTCTCCCTTTTCCCTTGTCCCGGGAGCCTCGCGAGGAGTCAGCCACCTCTCCCAGTGGTGTGATGGGAAACCAGCCTCAGCCCCCCACAGCCTGCTTGAGTCAGCCCAGGGAGTAGCACCAGCGATCCCTCCCGTGTGCCCAGCATGTGCTTTCAGGGGGACTCTTCACCTCTGTTTCTAGACAGGACACTGGGCTCTGGCCACAAGCTAACCATGATGCAAGGACTTGAACCAGGTTAAATGGTCCCAAAGTAGATTGTCTTTCCGATCGCTTCTCCCTCTAGAGTCTAGACTTTCTCTGGAGCAAGGAGTGTTAGCTGGGGAGACCTCAGTGAGGTGACGATGACTTCTTCCCAGACCACATGCCCTTTCACGGCAGGTGCGCTGGAGGAGGCCTGTGGCTCGGTCCGCCTGGATCTCATCATTGCCGCAGGGCTCCTGGCACGGGGCGTAGTTAGCAGTGTGCAGTGTGCCGGGTGGGTGGCAGGTCTCGAAGGACTGTCCAGCCTCACTTGTGTTCTGAGGGGCTCCCCTTCTGTGTCCGGCTCTGTGTTTGGCTGTGAGTGGGCAATGTATTTTTCATGCTATAAGCCAGGTATTGCAGAATGAAGACTGCAGTGTGGGAGGATGACTCTGGTTGAGTCCCAGGTGCAGAGGTTTGGTCTCCAGGCCAGTCGATGGCGCTTTCTAGAGTTGGGGTGAGGGGGAGGAAGAGAAGGGGTGGTAGAAACATGACACCTCCCTGTGAATCTGGTTGCTTTGGGAGTGTAACTTTGAGTAAGCTGATTTTCTGTTTTAAAAACAAGATGCATTAGGTGTTGGCTTGTCTTGGAAGCAGGGAAAGGCAAGCGCAAGAATGAAGAGGGTTCTGGAACAGAGTAAACAGCCTGCGCTTGACTAAGAAATCTTCCCACGTTAGTGCTTTCCTACCGCAGGAATGGGGCGCGCGGGGG
>PVJC01025812.1:0-23721 GCA_004026665.1 Murina feae | reverse complement strand
CCGTGAGTGGGAAAGAGGCGGCAGGGTTGGAGGGCACCACGAAGCGGGTAAGAGGCGGCAGGGGGTCGGCGGCCTGCTTGGTGGGCTTCCCAGGCCCCTTGCAGGGCACCAGGAAGTGGGAAAGCAAGGTGGCGGGCTGGTGAGTGGGAAAGAGGCAGCGGGGCGGTCTCGGCCTGCTTGGCAGCTGCCCAGGCCCCTTTGCAGGGCACTGGGGAGTGGGAAAGCAAGGCTGTAGGGGCCAGGGGCCTGCTTGGCAGCTCCCCAGACCCCTTGGCAGCACGAGGAAGTGGGAAAGGAAGTTGGAATGATCTTCACTAATCTTATGCACATATATAACCTTTTGCTGCCCTCCTTCTATCACTATTATAATACTCTTTTTTTATATATGTACTAGTGGCCCAGTGCACAAAATTCATGCACATTAAAAGGGAATTAATTAGAAGAACTATTTTAATATTTATTTGTCCTTTATCTATAATAGAAGTGTCAGAGATGAAAGAAAATTAGTAAAATGTATATGAAAATGACCCTCTTGTCAGAGTCTGGAGCATGCCTTAGAACCCAGAGACAAGTCCCTACCCACCCTCACACACCTTGAAATCGCACGAGACCCAGACCCAGCCAGTTCCACCCATGACAAGCCCTGCAGAGAGGGGGGCACAGCCTCAAGTCCTCTGGCCTGGCATTGGCTGGGGGCACAGCCTTAGGTCTCCAGTCAAGCCTCACCAGGCTGGGGGCATGGACTCAGGTCTCCCGGCCTCAGATACCCTGGCCCTGGTGTGAGGGCATGATAATCATTTGCATATTAGCTCTTTATTATATAGAAAAGCTGTAGGTCTAGCCTGCCAATTTTGGCTATTGAGTGACTAAAGTGTAAGATAAAGAAATGTAAAGATTCTTTTACAAGATGTTCAGAGTTTTGAAGACTACCATCGTCTTGCTGTAGATTGTACTTTCAATGTTAGAATCTCTCTTATAGCATTCTTTCCACACAATGAATTGCAGTCTCTACTCTGACTCTGTAGGTACTATTGGATAAGGGCCAGGTGCTCAGAAAGATATGAACAATTTTCAAAATATCCCCCATTCCATTTGTAAGACTAGCCTCTGGATAAGATAAGTATTGAATGAATCATGCTTATTGCTATTTTTAAAATAATAATCATTTGTATTAATAACATGTAATAATAATACCAAACTAGTACTCATCAAAGAATGAGCATAAATATTTTGAAACTATGATACAAGTAGGTATCATTTCTTGCAAATTAATGAATAAGCTGTCATTCTTTGTTCATTTTATTTAAAGCAAAACATCTAAATGGGAGGGAAAGAGGGACATCTGTAATACTCTCAACAATAAAGACTTTTGTTAAAAATCAAAATATCTAGGGCTTAACCTGCCTCGTCTGTATAACACAGTTTGTGTGGTGAACTCTGGCAATGAAGACAGAAAGCAGAGAGGCCAGACAACCCCTCCAAGTTTCTAGTTCGGTAGGTCTGGGGGACCCATGAATTGAGAATGTTAACAACCATTGCTCACAGCCTGTTTCTCTCTTCCCCAACAGAGGAGCACAAATTGATCTTTGGGGGCAGGTGATAGAGCAGATTCAGCTCTACTGTTCCTGCTTTTCCTTCAAGCCTGGCAGGGCAGGCTCAGACTTGTGGAGAAAGGCTCACCATGTCCAATGCTGAAACTTGTCATGATTTTCAGTTAAAAATACAAGTCTTCTGCAACCGTATCAAAGATTTATTCACAGCAGTAAGGAGGGGAATTAATAATTGGTAAAGATTCCTCAAAGGAGTATAGGACATATGGGAATATTTATAGTGAATAAAGAATAGATTCATGAAAGAAGATTGCAATGCAAGATAGAAAAGCAGGTAGTGCCGTGAACATAGGGGTGCGCATATTCTTTCTGATTGGTGTTTTGGGCTTCTTAGAATATATTCCTATAAATGGCTTCACTTGCTCAAATGGCAGTTCCATTTTTAATTTTTTGAGGAAACTCCACACTGTTTTTCATAGTAGCTATCAAAATCTGTGGTACATTTATACAATGGAATACTATGCAACTGTTAAAAATAAAGATATATTTATTACCTTTGAGACAACATGGAGGGACATGGAGAGTATTGTGCTAAGTGAAATAAGCCAACAAAGATTCTAATTAACAAAATAAATTGATGAATAAAATAGAACCAGAGGCATGGAAACATAGAAAAGACTGACAGATCTCAGAGGGAAGGGGGCAGGGGTGGGAAGAGATTAACCAGAGAATTTACATGCATACTAGTGCCCTGGTACACGGATTTGTGTACATTGAAAGGAAATTAATTAGAAGGTGGCCAGTGGGGCGGGACTGGGCTAGATGGGCTGGACATGCCCTGGAGCCAGTCCCTTCCTGGCTGGCAGCACCTGGGGTGGCTCTGACTGGAAGGTAGAGTACCTTGGCTTGGCCTATGAAGATTGGGCCCAAACTGGCAGTCCAATATCCTCCGAGGGGTCCTGGATTGCAAGAGGGTGATCCTCGAGTGACATAGCCTAGAATTGGGCTCCCCCCTCTCTAGTTTCAGGTGTATCACCTGTGAGCCACAGCTGCCAAATCACCACAGCTCAGCAGCTCCTGTGTTGAGCATCTGTACCCTGGTGGTCAGTGTGCATCATAGCTACCAGTTGGAGCATCTTCCCCCTGGTGGCCTTTGCATGTCATAGCTACTGGTCGATGGTCAAACAGTCACTTAGGCTTTTATATATATAGATATACATAACCCATGGGCACATACATTAGGGTGGTGAAGGCCTGGGGTTGGGTGGGAACTGGGTGGAGGGGGTCAATGGAAGGAAGGGAGACATCTATAACATTCTCAAAATTAAGGGGGGAGATCTTTAATACTCTCCATAAATCAATATTTTGCTTCACAGAGTTTAGTCCCTCTGTTCCATCAGGTCTGGAACAAGAGAAGCAAGCTGGGCTATGGAACCAAACCATAGTTAATCCAAGTAGTTAGTCTTCCTGGGTGCAATGAAGCAGTGACATTTGGGGTTATCTTCTCTACTGGTTATTACACCTCTTCTGAACAAGAATCATTTACATCATATAAATCCACAAGTCAATATTTAGCTTCACAATATTTAGCTTTACTATTCATCCGTGGTAAATAGTAAATCAAACAAAACTAGCTTCTTTTAGAGTGGGGGTTGGCAGTTCCCACCAGTGGGCTGAGCCCTTAAGGAGGAGCTCTATTCCATGATGACAATTTCTGAGATGATTCTTCTAGACTTCCCACAAAGAGGTGCACAGAATTCACCAGGGTTACTGTGAATTACATATGCAGGAATAATCAGACTTTTGAAAGACAGCTGACTGTAATCTTAAACTAGTTCCTGGAGACCAAAATTTTACTGTGGTGCACCAGTCCCAGTAGAGCTGAATAGAGGTCTGAGGTCAATGGAGTTTGGGCTTAGATCTTTCTCACAGTGAACCAGGGAATCTTCAAACTCACCCTGCGGGTAATTTCCCAAATTCCAGAATGCATGATTGCAATAGACATGTTCAGAAACTGGCAGAGTACCACTTTGGTTTCCTAACCTGTGGAGTAAAGGCTGTCATTTTAGGGAAAGCCAAGTAGAAGGCACTAGAACTGCCTGGCTGGTAGATCAGGAACAATACTGCATTCTTAGAGGAATTGGAGAGGGGTAGAGATTGCTATCGCATCCCACTTAGCTTGTCAATTTGGCCTGTATGGAAGACAGATGGATCTTGGAAAATGACAGTGAGTTTTCATACACTTGACCAGATGGTGACTCCAATCACAGTTGGTCTTTCAAATGTGGTTTTGTTACTAGAGTAAATGAACATATCCCCTGGCATATGGCACGGGGCTATTGATCTGGCAAATACTCTTTGCTCCATACCTGTTACTAGCAGTCATCAGAAGCAGTGTCCTTTAGTAGGCCAAGATGACAATATTTCCATCACCATTTTACATCAGGCTATGTCCAGTCTCCTTCATTATGTCCTAATCTAGAATTCAGGGACCTTAATTGCCTCTCCATTCTTCAGCGGGGGTATCATGATGATCCATTTTATTTGTAATATTTAGCTGATTGGGAAGAATGTGAAAATAGGTATGGTTTAGAAACAGCTAAGCAACCAGTGGACAGGAAATAAATTCCACAAAACTTGAGTCTGGCCACCTCATGAAATGTCTAGCAACCTTCTAAAATGAAGGATACATTTCTGTGTCTGACCCCTCCCACCACTAAAGAAAGAGCATTGATTTTACTTCTTTGAATGTTGCATGCAACATAAACCTCATTTGGATATGCTACTCTGACCCATTTGCCTAGTAACTAAAGCTTTTCATTTTGATCTGGAACAAGAGAAGCAAGTTGTTTCATCATTTGGGCCATGTGACCCGTGAGACATGACAGTGATTGGAGTAGGTCTGAAATTAGGAATATAGTTTTGCATATCTTAACTACTTTTTCTCTTCTTCTATTTCTATCAGCTAACAGAAGGAAAAATTAGTTTTAATAGTAATTAGCCTTAAATATAAGTTTACAAGTTAAAGATGAACAAAAGGAAAATATGATTCTGCTAGAAGACAGAATTTTTATCCTTTTATGTGGATAATGTTAGACAGAAGCATCATTTTGCTATTGTCTTAATTTGGAAGTTATATCAAGAAGGGTTAATAGAAGGATACAGGAATGCCAAATTGCAACAAATATAGTGTAAGGGATTTGGTTCATGTTAATCTACTTGTGCTTCAGATACATTTCCCAGAATTCTCACAAATATTATGCATCAGGTTTCAAAAGCTTGTATGCCCAAAAGGTCAGCGCTGGCACCCATTGTCTCTGATCTGGCTCACCTTGGCGGGGAGGCTCACATCTTCTCCGTCTCTCACTGGATTTCTTTATGCTTTTCAAAATCCTGGCCAGATACACATTTAGCTCAGCAATACAGAGCACCAGCTTAGGAACTGGGGGCCCGTTGGTGGTGAAAGACCTCAAGGGCTC
The DNA here is from genome assembly GCA_004026665.1 of Murina feae. Lineage (NCBI taxonomy): Eukaryota > Metazoa > Chordata > Mammalia > Chiroptera > Vespertilionidae > Murina > Murina feae. The sequence continues at coordinate 18,692 of PVJC01025812.1, read as the reverse complement.
GCTTGTCCTGGCTCCCCAGGTCCATGGCCATCTGTGTGGCTACTGTTGGCTCTGTCCACTCCCTTCCCAGGGCCAGTTGCAGGACCAGCAGCTGTGCTTCAAGTGTTTAACTCCCACAGTTGTGCAAAGTCAGTAATAAATAAGAAATCTCACATTCTGTATAGTCAAATCCCAATGAATACTGAAAATAAGCTAGAAATGTAGAGAAAACCTAATACAGGAGATTGATTTTATGTCAAAATCAAAAAAAGTAATTGCACAGAACAAGATGGGGACATCCCTAGGTGAGAGAGGAGATACTTTGTATACTTTGGGGTAAAATACAGTGAGCTTTGCTCCTCTATGTATGTCAGAAACAGGAACGTTTTTTGAAGGTGAGATGATCAGCATACAGCAAGCTATGAAAGTCAGGTTGAAAAAATGTTTACCTCTTCTGGTGAACACCAACAAGGTAGGCTAAAGATCTGGCATTTTTCTCACAGGAGCTGAGGAGGCTAAAACCTGACAAGCCAGCTCTAGAGAGTCCTATTAGGAAACCAAGATAGAAGGAGGTCGGAATCTTTTCTCAGGACCAAAGCTAGGGACAGTCTGCCAAGATGTGACATGTAGTAATGTGAGCCCAGAGTAGGACAGCAGGTCTCCATGACTAGAGTTACTTTAATAATAACCTCATTCGCTTAGCTGGGTACAGTGCCAAGGACTTTATATACATTGACGTGTGAAACCTTATAGAGTGGGTGTCATTATTTCCTGTTATGCAGATAAAGAAACGGATGCCTAGAGACTAAATAACTTGCCACGTTTACATAGAACTAGAAACTCCTGCATTCAAATTTTTCTCCCCCACTCCAGGAGGCAGCTGATATAGCACGAGCACAGTAACTACAAGCTACCTGAGCTGTGTCTCATGCCCGACTTTATTCTCATGTGTACGAAGTTATATTATAAGTGGACATTTAAATGGACAAGCAGAACATAGCTGCAAAGATAGGTAAGTAGGAGGCAAGTAGGAGTATAAGTACTGGAAATTCCTGAGCTCACAAAGCAGTTATGCGCCCATATAGACACACAATTGGACAGGAGTTCGTCAAAAGCCAAGTAAAACCCAATTTTTGTTTATATATAATTGTGTCCCAAATAGCACAAATTTGAATATTTCATCTTTAATGAAATGGAGGTGAAAATTTAAAAAATTCTTCTGCATTTAAAAAATTCTTTTTGTCAAGACAAAAAGAAAGAACATTTAGGAAGATAACAGAAATCTGTGTTTTGAATGTTGAGTAGATATAAAATATGGCCTGAAACTCCCAGTGCTCCTGAGGAGCAGGGGTGGTGGTTGGAGCAGATAACCTTGGACCAGGCTATGTGTTTGAGTCCTGGCTTTGCCACATGCTCCCACAGCCAAGCACTCAATATTTCTGCAGATCCTGTTTTCATCTGGAAAATGGGGCTGGTAATTGTTATGAGCATTATTTATGTCCTTATTTATAAACTAGAGGCCTGGTGCATGAAACTCATGCACTGGGGGGGGGGGGGAAGTCCTGCAGTCTGGAAGTCCTTGGACAATGTCCAATTTCTTAAGTTTAAGTCAGACATCCTTAGTGCTGCTGCAGAGGTGGGAGAGGCTCCCACCACCACCACTATGCTTGCCAGCCGTGAGCCTGGCTTCTGGCTAAGCAGTGCTCCCCCTGTAGGAAAGCACTGATCACCAGGGGGCAGCTTCTGCATTGAATGTCTGCCCCTTGGTGGTCAGTGCACATCATAGTGACTGGTCAACCAGTTGACTGACTGCCCCCTGGTGCTCAGTGCATGTCATAGCGAGCCGTTGAGCGGCCTTAGCATATCATTAGCATATTACATTTTGATTTGTTGAATGGATGGCCAGTTGACTGGATGCTTAGCATATTAGGCTTTTATTATATAGGATGGCTTAAAAACATATTTTTTAAAGAGAATGCTTGTGGGGGGAGAACTGAGATGGCAGCATAAGGTATACAGCTACACGTGCTGCCTCTCACAACCACACTAAAACTACAACTAAAAGACAAAACAGCTATCACCCAGAACCACAGGAAAGCTGGCTGAGTGCAAGTTCTACAACTAGAAGGAAAGAAAAAAGCACATTGAGACTGGGAGGAGGTGCAGAGGTGCCAAGAGTGGAGGTACAGAGGCGTGCGAAATGAGCTGGCAACTGGGTGCACTATTTTTTTTCAATTGGAAGGGAGATACAAGCTCCCAACTGCTCTGAACTCCAGTTTCCGGCAAAACTCTGGGGATTCAGACTCATACAGAGAGAAACTGGACTCTCAGGCATCGGGTCGGAAAGTGAGGGTGGCTTTCTCACAGAGGTGCCCACAGAGATCATTGTTCCTGCATGGGGGCACAGGACATGGGGATGCATAGACACGGAGATGGCTGACTAGCAGCCATTGCTGTTTGCTCCCACCCTGGTGATTCCCTGAGGCCCTGCCCCACCCAATTTAAAATCCTGCCCAAGCTGTGCACAGTGGCTTTTGCATATTAATGCCCTGTCCTTTCACAGCCTAATCTAACAAACTGCAGCTGGGTCAGAGAGCTCCAAAACCCAAACCCCAAAGAGGAGAAATCTGCAGGGTGGCCTCAGGCAGTGACTGACTTTGTATCATCTTGGAGATCCAGGATTCAGTGTACCCAGTGGTCAGATACTAGATTTCAACTCCTCACATCCATAAGTGACACACTCAAGAGGCAGACTCAGTGAGCACCAAAGCTCCACTGAAGCAAATCCTGCCCCATTAAGGGTGTCTCCAGCACAGCAGTTCTTCCACTATAGACATAGCGGGTCCTCAGAGCCAATTGGTCTGGAGGTCAATTCCTCTGAGTGATACCAACAGCAATCAAGGCTTAACTACAACAAGACTGTGTACACAGCCCACAAAGGAGTGCACCAAGAATGTCCAACTCAGGTGATTGGGGAGGCTGAGCCACTGGGTCCTATAGGACACCTACAACACAAAGACACTCTATCAACACAGGGAAGCAGCCAAAATTTGGAGACAAAGAAACATGTCACCAATGAAAGAAATGGAGGAAAGCAAACTACTGGATATAGAGTTCAAAACCACAGTTATAAGGTTACTCAAGAATCTTTTAGAAACCTCTGAGGAACTTAATGAGACTTTCAAGAATCTTAGTGAGAATACAAAAAAAAAAAAAAAAAGGAAAAGGACCAGTCAGAAATTAAGCATACATTGACCAAAATAAAGAATAACATACACTCTCACCACTCCTGTTTGACATAATACTGCAAGTACTAGCTATTGAGATCAGACAAGAAGAAGAAATAAAAGGCATCCAAATTGGAAAAGAAGTAAAACTGTCCTTATTCGCAGATGACATGATACTGTAGAAAATCCTAAAGACTCCATCAAAAAATTGTTAGACTTAATAAATGAATTCAGGATGTACCAGGATACAAAATTAATGCCAAGAAATCTATGGCATTTCTATACACCAATAATGAACTTACAGAAAGAGAGACTAAAAAAGCAATCCCATTTACCATCGCACCAAAAAAATTAAGATACCTAGGAATAAACTTGACTAAGGAGGTAAAAGACCTATATGCAGAAAACTACAGGACACTGAAAAAAGAGATAAAGGAAGACATAAACAGATGGAAGAATATACCATGTTCATGGACTGGTAGAATCAACATCATTAAGATGTCCATACTACCCAAAGCAATCTATAGATTCAATGCACTCCCCATTAAAATTCCAATGACATATTTCACAGACCTAGAACAAACATTCGAAAATTTCATCTGGAATATAAAAAGACCCCGAATAGCCACAGCAATACTGAGAAAGAAGAACAAAGTAGGTGGGATCTCAATACCAGACATCAAGCTGTATTACAAAGCCACTGTTTTCAAAACAGCCTGGCACTAGCACAAGAACAGACATATAGATCAATGGAATAGAATAGAGAACCCAGAAATCGACTCAAACCACTATACTCAATTAATATTCAACAAAGGAGGTATGAACATACAATGAAGTCAAGACAGCCTCTTCAATAAATGGTGTTGGGTAAATGGGACAGATATATGCAAAAAAAATGAAACTAGACCACCAACTTACACCATACACAAAAATAAACTCAAAATGGATAAAGGACTTAAACATAAGATGGAAAACCTTAAAAATACTAGAGGAATCCACAGTCAGAAAAATCTCAGACATATGCCAAAGCAATTTCTTCACTGATACTGCTCCTAGGGCAATGGAAACTAAAGAGAAAATAAACAAATGGGACTACATCAAAATAAAAAGCTTTTGCACAGCAAAAGAAACCATCAACAAAACAATAAGAAAGCCCACTGCATGGGAGAACATATTTGCAAATGTTATCACCAGTAAGAGTTTAATCTCCAACATTTAAAGGGAATTCATACAACTTAACAAAAGGAAGATAAACAACCCAATCAAAAAAATGGGCAACAGATAACTTTTTGAAAGAAGACAGAAGAAAGGCCGAAAGACATATGAAACATGTTCAAAGTCACTAATCATCTGAGAGATGCAAATCAAAATGACAATGCAGAACCATCTCACACCTGTCAGAATGGCTATCATCAACAAATCAACAAATGACAAGTGCTGGCGAGGATGTGGAGAAAAAAGGAACCCTCATGCACTGCTGGTGGGAATGCAGACTGGTGCAGCCACTGTGGAGAACAGTATGGAGTTTCCTCAAAAAACTGAAAACGGAACTTCCATTTGACCCAGTGATCCCATTTCTAGGATTATATCCCAAGAAATCAGAAACACCAATCAGAAAGGATATATGCACCCCTATGTTCATAGCAGCACAATTTACCATAGCTAAAATATGAAAACAGCCTAAGTGCCCATCAGTAGATGAGTGGATTAAAAAACCATGGTACATCTACACAATGGAATACTATGCTGTGGTAAAAAGAAGGAGTTTGCCCTAACTGGTTTGGTTCAGTGGCTAGAGCGTTGGCCTGTGGCCCGAAAGGTCCCAGTTTCTATTCCGGTCAAGGGCATGTACCTTGGTTGTGGGCACATGCCCAGTAAGGGGTGTGCAAGAGTCAGCTGATTGATGTTTCTCTCTCATGAATTTTTCTAACTTTCTATCCCCCTCCCTTCCTCTCTGTAAAAAATCAATAAAATATTTTTTTTAAAAAAAGAAGGAGTTCTTACCATGCGACAGCATGGATGAAACTGAAAAACATTATGCTAAGTGAAATAAGCCAGTCAGAGAAAGATAAATATCACATGATCTCACTCATTTATGGAATATAATGAAAAAATAAACTGATGAACAAAAACAGATCCAGAGGCAGAGAAGCATTGATCAGACCATCAAAACTCAGAAGAAAGAGATATATGTACTAAGCTTTGTAAAACTGTATGTAATTAATAAAAAAAAAAAAACTCAGAGGAAAGGTAGGAGAGTGTGCAGGTAAGGGGGGAGAGATCAACCAAAGGACTTATATGCAAGCATATAGGCCTAACCAATGGACACAGACAACAGGGGGGTGAGGGGGTGAGATGAGTAATAGGGGTAATTTGGGAATAAGGACACATATATAATAACTTAATCAATAAAAAAATTGAAAAAAAGAATAATATGCAGGGATTCAACAGTAGATTAGTGGATCCTGAGAATCAAATCAATGATTTGAAATACAAGGAAGCAAAAAGCACCCAACCAGGAGAGCAAAAAGAAAAAAGAATTAAAAAAAAAAATAAAGATAGTATAAGGAGCCCCTGGGACAACTTCAAGTGTACCAATATCCAAATTTTGGGCTTCCAGAAGAATAGAGAGAGAACAAGATACTGAAAACTTATTTGAAGAAATGACAGAAAACTTCCTCTATCTGTTGAAAGAAATAGACTTACAAGTCCAGTAAGTACAGAGAATCCCAAACAGGAGGAATCCAAAGAGGACTACACCAAGACACATCATAATTAAAATGCCAAGGGCAAAGACAAAGAATCTTAAAAGCAGCAAGAGGAAAACAGTTAGTTACCTACAAGGGAATACCCATATGACTGTCAGCTGATTTCTCAACAGAAACTATGCAGGCCAGAAGAGAGTGGCAAGAAATATTCAAAGTGATGAATAGCAAGAACCTACAACCAAGATTACTCTACCCAGCAAAGCTACCATTCAGAATTGAAGGTCAGATAAAGAGCTTCATAGACAAGAAAAAGCTAAAGGAGTTCATCACCACCAAACCAGGATTATATGAAATGTTGAAGAGTATTCTTTAAGAAGAAGAAGAAGAAAAAAAGATAAAGATAAAAATTATGAACAATGAAGTGACAACAAATACATATCTGTCAACAAGTGAATCTAAAAATCAAGTGAATAAAAAATCTGATGAACAGAATAAACTGGTGAATATAATAGAATCAGGGGCATAGAAAGGGAGTGGACTGACAATTCTCAGGGGGAAGAGGGTATGAGGTGTGCGGGAAGAGACTGGACAAAAATCTTACACCTATGGATGAGGACAGTGATAGGGGGTAAGGGCATGGGGTGGGGTGTGAACCCAGTGGAGCAGAGCTATGGGAGAAAAAAGAGAAACATCTGTAATAATCTGAACCATAAAGATTTATTTTTTAAAATAAGAATGCTTGGCACATTGTAATACACCATGCTAGGTAAGTGTCTAATAATTAAGTTAAATACTTGAAACTTGAACATTTACTATAGACATGGGTCAGATCTCTTTTGTTAGACTGTTTTCACTAATTCAATCAGCAAGTATTTTTTGAACAACTGACAGGTTCAAATAGTGTTCTCAGATTGGAGTGGTAATCAAAATTAACATTAAATATAACCTCATGAAAATTTATTGCTCTAACTCTGTAATACCTTATGCATTATATTAGAATGCTATTCTAATTCATTAGGCATTCACTATGTTCTGATGTAAACTTTATATACATAATTATTTTCCTTACTTGACCAAAAATTCTTTTATTTTGATGACTCAACTTTTAAAAAATTGTTTTAAATATTGTTGAAAGTATTACAGATGCCCCCCCTTTTTTCTCCATTGCCCTTCTCTACCCAGTTTCCACCCTGCCCCAGGCCTTCACCACTCTATTATCTGTGTCCATAGGTAATGCATATATTTTTATAAGTTCTTTGTTTAACCTCTTCACACACACCCCTTCCTTCTGGGATTCGTCAGTCTGTTCCATATTTTCATGCTTCTGGTTCTATTTTATTCATCAGTTTATTTTGTTAGATTCCTTGTTCATTTATTTTGAGTTTTAGGTTCAATTGTTGATAGATACGTTTTATTGCCATTTTATTATTTCTTCTTCTTCTTCTTCTTCTTCTTCTTCTTCTTCTTCTTCTTCTTCTTCTTCTTCTTCTTCTTCTTCTTCTTCTTCTTCTCTTCTTTCCAATTACTGTGAGGACCACTGTAGTGGAAAAGCTGTTATGCAGGAGACACCCCTGTGGAGCAGGACTTGCTTCAGCAGGGTTTTGGTGCCCACTGACTCTGCTCCTTCATGTGTCACTTGTGGATGTGTAGAGTTATAATCTGGTGTGGTCTGAAGCTTTCCACCAAGTGTATTGGTTCTGGGGCCTCCAGAGAGGTGCAAAGTCAACCACTGCCTGGGGCTACCCAGCAGGAGCTACAGAGCAATCTACAGATGGCTACTATCAATGTTGGGCTTGGACGTGCCCGGGCGAGGCTAAGCTGTGAAGCAAGGCAGACTGGTGCTAGTGCCAGGTCTTGGGCATGCTATTAATGGGTATGGAGCATGCTAATGCCAGCTGATGCTTGAGAGATTTTAGAAAAGTCTGAAACCTGAACCAGGATAGGCCATTCATATGGAAAAGCTACTGCAAACAGCTTGGAAGGGCCTGAAAACTAAGGTTGCAGGGTGTCAGGGAATCACCAAGGTGGAGTAAACAATGTGGGCTAAGCTGATGGAAACTCACATATGGCTACCAGTTAGCTCTGTGACAGGGGAGGTCTTAGCATAGGAACAATGGCCCCTGTGAGCACCTTTGTCTGGGAGAAAGCCACCCCAGTGTTCTTCTTGCTCCAATGCAAAAAGATCCATTTCCTTCCCATATGTCCCTAGTTCCCCTCATGCCACTGCCCCAGTGCTAGAGCTCAGAGGGAGTGAGTTCAGGTAACTCCATGCACCGGCCCTTTAATAGGAACTGTGCCAGTCAGTCACAGTTCCTGCTACTTTTTATAGCCCAAAGTTATGAGGACTTCTCTTCCCACCTCTGGAACCCTGAGATGAGGATCTGTTGTGGGGCTGGGACCCCTTGCTCCCCACAGGAGGCAATCCGAAGCTGAGATATCCCTCTCAATTAAAAACTTCACCTGAAACCAGATGAGCTGCCCCCTAGCAGTTCAAAAGGACAAACCCACCTATGTGGCAAAATAGTGGGAAGACTAGAGGTAATGGCGAAAAACCTATCGAGCCTGGTGATAGCTGGTTGTCCAGAGTAGAATTTCAGTTCTAATTTAAACTTACCATAAAACAAACAAATTAAAATGTAAGCTTAAATGATAGTCCAAAAGGGTACAGCCTTTTAGACATAGGATACAACATTTATTAGCGAGGAAATAAATGAACGAACTATTCTAGTTGGCCTAAAAGCAGCCATCAAACAAGACAGCGTTCAAGCTCGATAGTATATAAAACTAATTCCAACTATCCAAGAGCACTCCTAACACACATCTGGATTATTCTATTATCTATATAGAAGAAATAATGTTGACACAAGTAACAAGAACTATTTCTCCTTGCATACATGTATATCAGAGCGAATTCATCACTGATAGTTACCAAAAGGATATAATCAAGTAATTAAAACCCCAGCATAAATTGTTAATCCAACACAGGAGTGCAAGCAAGGAAAGATTAAAAGAAGTAAAAGGGCACCACACATGGGTGTTGGACCAGTCCATTCCATGCCTCTGCCCCTCCTACCAGTCTCAGTGTGCTTTCTTCTTTACTTTTTTTATTGTAGGAACTTCCATTCTGCCAGATTTCAGGTGGTTCTGAATGATGGTTGTTCTGTATTTTAATTGTAATTTTGATGTGGTTGTGGGAGGTAGTGAATACTAGCATTTACCTATCCACCATCTTGGTTCTCTGTCTATAAATTCTTTAAGAGCCTGCAGTTTATACTTCTTTGTATTTAAATTTATATAAAAATAGGTTTCTAAGAAATGCCAGTTAAATTAAGAAGGAAGGGAAGAAAAGAGGGAAGGAGAGAAGTGAGGGAAAGAAAGAAGGAGAGAGGGAGGGAGGGAGGGAGGGAGGGAGGGAGAGAGAGTAGAACCAGTAAGGTGGGATGGGCAGCAGCTCTAAGTGGATTCAGACCGCTTGAGCTCAAATTCTAATGGCTACTTAGTAGCTGTACGACATTAGGCAGGTTACTTAACCTCCCCAAGTTCAGTGCCATTAGTTGTTAATGGTATCTACTTAAATGAGGACTTCAGTGAAATTTTAAAAACTAATGATTTGAAAGCATGTAGCACGATATATTTAATATATTACTATTATAAACTAATGAGCAAAATAAACTTTAGATAAAACACTCTGAAGATGAAGCAATGATTCAGCATGTGTTAAAATTTTCTGTGTGTGTGTGTGTGTGTGTGTGTGTGTGTGTAAAATGGCATTTCTATGATTTGAAAGTCCTATATTTTAATTTGTGCAAGTAACAACAATGCAGAAAGATTCAGGTTATCTAACTTACTGCACACCATTTTAATGCCATGTGAACCAAAGGATTGCAAGGCTGGGTCCCTGCCATACTGTCATCCAGGCTCATTGCAGCAAAGTCCATGAATCAAATGCAATTTAGTCTGGCTCAGCGAGACGCAGCTGGAGGCTGTTTCTGCACATGAAGCAAAACAAACATTACAGACCATAATTTCTGCTCAGAGTAGTCCATCTTGGTCATTCTTCTTGGCAGGTGATTGGTCTGACTAAAGTGATTCTGCACAAGTGATTCTGTAACAGTGGAGAAAGCACACCCTTTAACCTGTAATAAAGTAGACTTGGTACAATCTTCTTAACTCAATAGAGGGTGACCATGAGGCATGTGGCCGTGACATCTTCTCTATGCTTTCCTGAGACTCTGAGAAAGCCAAAGAAATTCTGCCTCCTGAAAGCCACGAGGAGTCTTTCTTTCTTTCTTTCTTTCTTTCTTTCTTTCTTTCTTTCTTTCTTTCTTTCTTTCTTTCTTTCTTTCTTTCTTTCTTTCTTTCTTCTTTCTATCTGGGAATTATCTTGAAGATCCATTAAAGACAATAGGGGAATGTGTATATCCATTTCTAGTTGCTACTAATATTTGGACTTTGACCCTGGTGCTAGGAGAGTCTATTGTTCTAATGAGGTGACTGGGTGGGCTCCTGGGTGGGGGTTGGTCACACAAAGACCAGCCCATGATTAGAAACTTGAAACTTTCATCCTCACCCTCATTCAATGAAGAAAGGAGAGGGGCTGGATTAAAAATTGACCATGCCTATATGATGATACCTCTATACAAATCCCCAAAGTTCAGGGTTTAGGGAGCTTCTGGGTTGGTGAAAGCATTCATCCATGAGAAGATGGCACTCCTCAACTCCAGAGGACAGAAGCTCCTGTGTTCAGACCCTTCCAGACCTCATCCTATGTGTCTCTTCATCTGCCCATTCATCTGTGTCCTTTATCATGCCCTTTATTAAATGATTGATAAACACAAATAAGTCTTCCCCTGAGTTCTTTCTGTGAGGGGTACTGGGCACCTTGATTTATAGCTGCAGCTAACTGATACAGTAAAGAAGGAAGGTTTGGGGCAACGCTGATTCCAGGACTGCTCTTTGGATCCCACGTATTTTTACAACAAAGAGATTCTGGAGCACAAGCAAGTTGACTTAATTCTAAGCCTTGTCTGTGGTAGATCAGAAGTGACCCAATGGTGCCTTATAACAGGAGCAAAGTGAAGGTGACTGAACATTCACATTTGAGAAACTGGGAAGGCTGGCTCAAAGGATAGGAGAGCGTGGGTAATGCTTTTGAAATTTAGAGACTCCCATTTCATCGCTGCAAATGAGAGAAGCTGACTGGGGAAGCCTGGGTTTTACATTTAAATGTTCAGTGTGAGTAGGAATCACTGATATAGAAAACAGCATATGGCTGGTGTGCTTTTCCAAAACTAAGGTTGTTAGTATTTTAAATGAAGCTTAGATAATGAAATGCTTCTGTTGAGCTTGCTCTGGAGTGGCAATGGACAGAGACTTTAAACTGGATCCACACAGAAAGTCCTAACAGTGTGTTTTGCTGGGTTATTTGATGTGACAGCTTGGTGGCATGCTGCTCTTTGTCTATGTCCACCTTCTGACCTCTGCACCAATGTTCTCATCTGGCTAAACTGTGTACCATTCTCTGATAGCTTATGCTCACCTCACCTGCCCAGAGTCTGTGAGTGACCCTGGACTCACCACGGCCTTCCAACCAATCAGACGGACCTTGACACCCACTCTACCTGTTTATCTCAATAAGAGAAGATTTAATGACTAGTTTGTGGCTTTCATAGTCTTCAATATTTCAGATCATTATGTTAGTGGAAGAAAGCACATGGAACCTAGAGCCTGGGTTAAATTCTGGGTCCTCCACTCAATACATGACTGGCCTTGAGAAATCCACTGAAACATTTTGCACCGTTTCTTCTTCTACAAATGGGGAAAATAACACTTGTTTTACCTACCTCGTGGAGTTGTAAGGCTCAAAATATTATTCACTCAACACACATACATGTATTGATATAAATATTATTTTAGGATTTCAGTAAATACTAATTTTGCTAGCCCTAAAACTCTGGCAATCAGGACTACGATGGTAGGATGAATACCTTTACAACTCAATCCTCTGTGTGTTTAGCTATGTATACTTGTCCTCAAATTCAGGGTGAAATAGATTTGTGTTGGGAAGTGAAGAGAGTCTGAATGAGTGTTAATGTTATTGGTTAAAGGAGGGAGATTTTCAGATATAGGCAGAAGTCACGGAGGTGGTCGGTGTTGATTTTACTTGGAAATAGAGAACAGATTTCCATTTTTCCTAATTGCCTGCCTTTTCTATTTGGGCCATTCATTGTACAATTCACCCAGAGTCTCTACCATCCACAGGAAAGACTGTAGGAATGTTTCCAAGGATGGAATTACAATGCAGATACCTTGGCCAACTGGAATAATAAGTATTGCAAAGCCTGGCCCCTGGATGGCATTTCTTTGCCAAGACTTGATGCCAATGAAGAGAGCATCTCTGAGAGGCAGAAATAATTTCTGCTTGTAAGAATAAGTAAAAACAGAGATAACTGTTTACTCTTTTATCCCCTCAAATGCCAATATGTTATTTTTTTCAAGAACTTCTGCGTCTTCTACTTAAACATATTTGGTAAGTGCTTTGACTTTGACATATTTTGAAACATATTTCATCTTTTTTCCTATGTATCTGATTTCACACTTCATGCATCATCTAGAATGTGCTTCTGTTGTGTTCATGCATTGCACAAATGGTTGTTGGCTGGGTGAAGTGTCAGGTATGAGGCCACAGAGAAGGAAGGGAGAGCAGAGTGGGCAGTGCAGTCCCTGACCTCGCTGCCCCACTCCCACTGGCCCTCACATCCACAGCCCCCTTACCAGAGATTTTCCTTTTCCCCGAGACTTTGTATAAATGAAAATAGTAATAATAAAACCAGTTTGTTTCCACAGCCTGGCAATATATAGACAAGGACTACTAAGTACTTTACATTCTTTATTTCATTTTATCTTCATAGCAACCTCACAAACTTCATTCCACAATGACCCCAATATACAGATGAAAAACACTGAACTGTAAGTGGGAAGGCCAGTATTTTAAATCTGGGTTTAACTGGCTCCAGTGTTCTTTATATATTACTAAGAATTATCATCGGTCTTTACTGTGCATAATGCACCTTCTGAAACGGATTTACAGACCTCTGAAGGAAATCAATATAATTTTCATCCAGATTAATTGTCTGACTTGCATACATTATCCAATTAATTATCTTGACTTCTTATAAAGCAAATAAGTTAGTTCCATTGTAGAAATGAGGAAACTTAGGATCAACATAGTTAAGAAACATAGCCACAAACTCTTATCTAATTAATGATAAAACTATCATTCAAATCAACATCTTAAGCCTAAAATCCATGTTCCTAGACTGTTTCTTTGGAATTTGAGAAATTGATTACAAATTTTAAAGTAGATTATCTTTGGAGATAAACACACTTCTTCAACAGCAAGAATTTCAGGACAAGGATGACATTAAGGGCATATAAAGCAGACAGGAGAGAAATACAAGGAACTAAAATTCTTCTGTGAGCATCACAGAATAGTAACATTTATTAGCGAGTGTTCACAACTACTTTCCCTTTTCATCTGCTTGAAATCTGAAAGGATGGAAAAGCAAGGCATCTCTTTATATAAACACTAGAAGCCCGTGGCAGGAAGACTCCTGCAAGAATAGGGCTTCCTGAGCTGGAGCAAAGCAGAGAAGGGAGCAAAGCCCACCACGTTGCTGTCTCCCGTCTCCGTCGCTTCAGCTCTCTCTCTTCTCCGCCACTTAGCTCCCTTTGCAGCACTTGGCTTCCTTCTACTCTGTCTTCAGTCTTCAGTCTTCACTCTGCGCCTGTATATGTAAAGTAACCAGCATCTTTGTTGGGTTAATTTGCATATCACTCTGATTGGCTGGTGGGCATAGTGCAGTGACACCAATTTGCATGTTACTCTTTTTTTTCAGTTTTTTTTATTATTACTTTTAAAATCTTTATTGTTCAGATTATTACAATGGTTCCTCTTTTTCCCCCCATAACTCCCCTCCACCCAGTTCCCACCCCACCCTCTTCCCTTACACCCCCTGCCACTGTCCTCATCCATAACTGTATGATATTTGTCCAGTCTCTTTACGCACCCCCCACATCCTTCCCCCACCCCCAGAATTATCAGTCCACTCCCTTTCTATGCCCCTGATTCTATTATATTCACTAGTTTATTCTGTTCATCAGATTTTTTATTCACTTGATTTTTAGGTTCACTTGTTGATAGATATGTATTTGTCACTTTGTTGTTCATAATTTTAATCTTTACCTTTTCCTTCTTCCCCTTCTAATACACTTCAACAGTTCATGTAATCCTGGTTTGATGGTGATGAACTCCTTTAGCTTTTCCTTATCTGTGAAGCTCTTTATCTGACCTTCAATTCTGAATGATAACTTTGCTGGCTAAAGTAATTTTGGCTATAAGTTCTTGCTGTTCATCACTTTGAATATTTCTTGCCAGTCCCTTCTGGCCTTCATAGTTTCTGTTGAGAAATCAGCTGACAGTCATATGGGTGTTCCCTTGTAGATAACTAACTATTTTTCTCTTGCTGCTTTTAAGATTCTTTCTTTGTCTTTTGCTCCTAGCATTTTAATTATAATGTGTCTCGGTGGTCCTCTTTGGATTCCTGTTGCTTGGGATTCTCTGTGCTTCCTGGACTTGGAAGTCTATTTCTTTCACTAGGTGGGGGAAGTTTTCTGTCATTATTTCTTCAAATAGGTTTTCAATATCTTGCTCTCTCTCTCTCTCTTCTCCTGGAACCCCTATAATTCGGATGTTGCTATGTTTGAAGTTGTCCCAGAGGCTCCTTACACTATCTTCAAACTTTTGGATTCTTTTTTCTTTTTGCTTTTCTAGTCGGGTGTTTTTTGCTTTCTTGTATTTCAAATCTTTGACTTGATTCTTGCAATTCTGTAGTCTGTTGTTGGATCTCTGTATAATATTCTTTAATTTAGTCAGTGTATGCTTAGATTTATTGAGGGTCTCACTAAGTTTATCAGCATTTTCTAGAAAATTGTTGAAAAACCTTAAAACCGCAGTTTTGACCTCTATATCCAGTAGTTTACTTTCCTCCATTTCTGTCATTTGTGACCTACCTCTTTGTCTCCGCATTTTGGCAGCTTCCCTGTGTTGATAGGGTGGCTTTCTGTATTAGGTGTCCTATAGGGCTGAGTGGCTCAGACTCCCCAATTACCTGAGGTGGTCACTCTTGGTGCACCCCTTTGGGGGCTTTGTACACAGTCTTGTTGTAGTTAAGCCTTGATTGTTGTAGATATCACTGGGAGGAATTGACCTCCAGGCCAATTGGCTTGAGAATCAACTGTGTCTACAGTGAGAGAACTTCTGTGCTGGAGACACCCTAATGGGGCAAGACTTGCTTCAGTGGGGCTTTGGTGCTCCCTGAGTCTGCCCCCTGAGTGTGTCCCTTATGGATCTGAGGAGTTGTAATCTGGATGGTCCCACTCTGACCACTGGGTACACTGGTTCTTGGATCTCTTGTTCTTGCTAATTTAGGCAGAGGCTACCCAGCAGGGTCTATGGAGAGATCTGAAGATTCCTCTTCTCTGTTTGGGGTTTGAAGGTATCCAGATGAAGCCCAGCTGTGAAGCAATACAGGCTGCTGTGGGGCCTTGGGCCTTCTTTTTGATGTTCTGGGTCTGTCTGACCCAGTTGAAGTTTGTTAGGTAATTGTAGATTGCAAAGGGCCAGGCCTTTCATATGCAAAAGCCTCTGCATGCAGCTTGGGTGGGGTGGGGTCTCAGGAAATCAATAGGGTGAAGCAAACAGTTATGGCTGATCCTCAGCCCTGTCTCAGTGTCCTGCTGTAATCACTGCAAGCACCGCTGAGAGAAAGCTGCTCTGGAGCTCCTCCCACTGCCAAATAGTCCAGTTTCTCCCCTTATGAGTCTGGGTCCCTAGAAACTTGCCCAGAACTGGAGTTCAGAGCCGTCAGGAGCTTGTGCCTCCCTCCGGATTGAAAAAGACAACCGTGTCCTCAGTTGCTAGCCCTTTCCATGAACCCTTTCCGCCTGCACCTCCATACCTCTGCACTTTGCTTCCACACCTCCTCTGAGTCTCAGTGTACTTTTCTCTTTCTGGTTGTAGGATTTCCACTCAGCCAGCCTTCCTGTCGTTCTCGGTGGTGTCCATTTTTTTCTTTTTGTTGTATTTTTAACTGGTTGTGCGAAACAGTAATTTCAGATCACAAATTACCTATGCCGCCATCTTGGTTTCTCCTGCATGTTACTCTTTTATAGGTGTAGATGAGACTATCAGATTACTCTATGGAGAATATGAACTTAGATTCATTTATCTTACATATCACACATGAAAATTAATCCCATTAAGCCAAAGAGAAAAATATAATCTTTTTAAAAAATGGCTCACAATATTGAACGTTGAGGGGTTCTTTTTCTCTAAAGGAAGCTGATGGGCAGTGTCCTGGACTCAGGAGGTCAGAGTCCAAACACTAGATTTAGCAATTTTTACTCTGAAAAATTTAAAAAATTGGTTAAAGTCTCAAAGTTGCTATTATAGTAGCCAGAGTAGAATAAGATTTAAAAAAAAAAAAAAAACCTGAAGGAAGAGGAAATCTAAAGCAAGTAGAGAGAATTCTTGTGAATGTTGTCTAAGAATATGGTGGAATGTAGGTGCTGATCTTTATGATACAGACCAGAAGATTCGAACCCTGCACTGAGATCATATAGAACATTCTAAAAAAAAATAATAAATCCCAGTTTCCACACTCAATACTTTGGTGTAAGGAATGTCTGAAATACTGTGGTCAATTCTATATTTTTAAAAACTTTTTAGATCATTCTGATGAACAGTCAGTCAGGTTGGAGGAACCTGAACAGTCATTCTACAGGTATGCAGCAAAAGGACTTGTTTGAGACAGTATCATTTGCTCACAATTCTTCCTCCCCTTCCTGCTCTTGCTGTGGCTTTCCTAAGGCCAGAGCATGCCTCCAGACTCCCTTGATTTGGGTCATCAGGTGACTTTGACCAATGGCAGATGGGCAGAAGTGACACTGGAAGTTCCAAGAGGAGACCTTACGGTCCTGCAGTGTCCACTTGAGCCCCCGTGCTCCTGGCCCCTGCCATGAGAAGAGTGTCCCCTTACAAGTCACTCCACCGCGAGAATGCAGGTGCAAAAGCCCTACCTCACCTAACCCATGGTCTGAAGCCATACCCAGCCAGGGAATGCAGACACTGTAAACCCACAAAGACAAGATAATAGTGAAAAAGAAAAAACTGGTAAGGTAGATGAGCGATTTCCACAAATCCTAGAAAAATGAACAGTTGTATTCCTTTGATGAAGGGCTGCTTTCTTCAGAGTTTTATTTAGGAAAATTAGATTACATGGACTTTAAAAAAGTGTATGAAGAGAGAGAGAGAGAGAGAGAGAGAGAGAGAGAGAGAGAGAGTTACCCAAATAAATGAAGGGTAGTGTAAAACTTAATTCTATTTCATTGCTTTAAATACTTAGAATACTATAGCTCAATAAATAATAAAGCCCACAGAGAATTAAGAGTTGTATCATCAGACATGCTACTTATTTTCTCAATTAAACCTTATTTGATCATATTTTTCTAAATTTCTCTGAAAAGCTGGATGTCATACAAAGTCACAGCAATGTTAAGTGTATGTCACATATGAAGTAACACAAGAGTCAACTAATTTGAAATTGTTTCCACAGAATAAGCCATTTGATATGTCTGTACTCTTTATGGCAGATGAGTTGTGCTCATGGTATAAAATTATGTTCTTCCTGAGTCATTAAAAGATACTACTGGCGTGCGCTAAACTGTATTTTGAAGCGTTGCCATTCTGTTTAAAACATATAATTTGTAGATAAAAGTAGAAGCATGGAGCTTGTCAAATACTTTTTTTTATCCCATATCAAAAAAGTAAGACTTTTTTCACTTCAATATTGAATTATTATAAGGTAGAGAAATCAGTGGAAAATTGCTATTTAGTAAAGGAAATGTGATCTCAATATTTACAAGGGAACTATGTAAAGTTTACTAATGCTTCCCATAGCTGATTTTTCTTCATTGCTGGAATATTATATACTCTACCCAATAAACTATGTAGTCTCTTTAGGCTTTTCCATATGCTCAGTGTGATTGGTACATGGGCTTTAAAACTTGATAGATATTAGCAGATTATACACCAAAAGTACTGGAGCAATTCACATCAACGGCCCTCAAGTTGGCTTTGAATTTCATTGATTAAATGGAAGTCTCCCTCCTCTCCTCCTCTGCCCAAATGATTTACTTTCCGGGAGGGGAAGGGAAGCCTGCATTTAATTAAACAAAAGTAAAAACAAAGACACAGAATTTGTCAGAAACTTTGACTCATTGTCAGACTAGGAGCATTTGTGTTTATCACTCTCTTTTTTGTTTCCACAAAGTCAAGGAGTTCCTTCACATCACCCTTAGGTTAGCTGCCTTTCGACTCATAGATACAGAGAACAGGCTGATGGATGACAGGGGAGGAGGTTATGAAGCTGGGTGACAAAGGAGAAGGGATTGGGGTGTACAGATTGGTAGATACAGAATAGTCACAGAGATGTGAAGTACAGCGTAGAGAATATAGTTAATAATCTTAACTAATAAAAGCGAAATATTAAAATTAACCGTTTCTCCGGGACGGGGGTAAGCCACGCCCACTAGCCAATCAGAATGGCTGTATGCAAATTAGCTCAGGCAAGATGGCGGCCGCAGCCCTGGAGGCCAGCGCAGTGCCAGCGGCAGGGTGAGCGAGATGTGGGGGTGGGCCGGAGGGAGATGGCATGGT
>PVJC01025811.1:0-24519 GCA_004026665.1 Murina feae | reverse complement strand
GAACTGTAGGGCCTATAATGAAAACCAAGTATAGTTGTGTACTGGGGACAGATTTTAAAAGAAGTCAGAAAAGAAAAAAAGATAAATGATAGTGGATAATTAGGCAGGTAGATAGATAGGTATTAAAACAGTGGAAGTAAGTAGAGAAGAATGTATGGCAAAGGTAGGATGAGAGAAAAAGAGGGAGGGAAGAAAAGTTATAAAGGGGGAGCTGGTAGAGCTTAAAAGGAGAATGGGAAGAATGAAGGAATGGGGGAGGGAGCAAAGCAGGTCAGAGGGAGGAAGTGAAGAAAAAAATTAAGGTGGGAAGGAAGGAAAAGGGGAGGGTGGGCAGGGGTAAAGATAAAGGAAAGAAGGAATGTGGGAAGGGAAGGAGGGTAGTAGAAAAATGGGAAGAATGATAATGGAACAGAAGTAGGAAATAAGGAGGAAAGAGAAGTTTATAAATGATGAGTCAGTAGGAAAAGTGTTACATAAAGGAGAAAAATTGTGTGAGAGGAAGTCAAATACAATTGTGTGTGAAGGGGATAAGATTAAAAAAGAAAGTTAATAGGGGTGACCAGGCCAGCAGGGGAGGGCAGTTAGGGGGATCAAGCAGGCAGGCAGGCAGAGTGGTTATGGCAGGCAGGCAGGTTAGTGGTTAAGAACCAGACGTCCTGGACTGTGAGAGTCCCCAAGAACTCCATATTGGAAGGTGCAGGTTGGGCTTAGGGACTTCTGCCTCCCCCACCCCCCCATGCATGAATTTCGTGCATCGGGCCCCTAAAATTTTATATATATATATTCATTCTCTCTCTCTCTCTCTCTCTCTCTCTCTCTCTATATATATATATATATATATATATATATATATATATTCTCTCTACTTACACAGAAGCCAAATTTTACCCACCTTCAGTGGCACTAACCATGGTACAAACTCAACTATAAAAAGTCCCCAATCATTCAAACCCACATCCATCTGTAAAACATGTAAAACAGAAATGAATTCAATATGGTCATATAATTATTCTGTTTCATCTGCACAGGTTTTGTTCTTCTCAAGCAGATTTCAAACAAATTAGAGGCAAGAAACATGTATACTTTCGTACCCTGCATCACAGCATTATTCACTATTTTCAGTTTACTTTGGGATCCAGTATGCACATATATCATGCACTCTGATGTTTTCTATTTCATTCCATTCTATTTTATTTTCTTTAAAAAATGCTAGTTGTGACCCACCAAATGGATTTTATGACCCTAAACTGATTTCTTTATGGGTCCCAGCCCCACAATTTGAAAAATACTTCTCTAGCATGTAGAGTGCAGTGTTGGGCACAGATTTCAGGGTCAATTAAAACACATTACAAAATCTGTTTAATCAGAATGTTACTTTCAGCCACACGGGAGGGAAGGCCTTTGAACTCACAACTAACATTACCAGGTATCTAAGGAGGGTAGGAAGGTCACCGGGGCCAGAGCTGTTCTTCCCAGCACTGTGATTTTCATGGGTCTAAGATATAACTCTTTAATCCCTTGCATGAAATGAGATGCAAGGAGCAGCATGGAGAGGTGAGACAGTTGTCAGGTGGCCCTGAGTCAGATTTTCACAGCATCATTTCTTTTGTGTTCCTTGATGTGATTAATGGAGAACAAAGTCAAACGTAGATAATTTTGGCATTATCTGCCATCCTGAGTTCTGCACATGTATCTCATTTTATATCATGAGTTTATATCACAATATCTGGAGCTGGGGGCACACAGAGAAAATAATTCTGCAGAGCTTGGGGATGGGTAGGAAGCAGCAGAGCAAGAATGGTGAGTGATTTTAGAAGTTCTCACAGAGTAAATAAGTAAGGAACTTTGTGGAATTATATGGATGTTGCTGGTGAGGGAACGGGGGGAAGGGCATAGTAGAGAAACCAACATTAACAAATTCACAATATGGGGTAGTGACAGATGTGGTGGTTGATAGGACAAGGGTCAAAATAGAGAACAACAAAGGTAAGTTCTTACAGAATTAGGTGGCTGCTGATGACAACAGAAAAGAAGTCAGAAAGAGGAAGGCTCAGAGGTTTGGGGCGGAAGATAATGCCTTTGGCTTTGGACACGCCAGTGGCAGGGTTCATTTTAAAGTAAACCGTCATGGGAAAAATTACATAATCAATGGGAAATGGAATATGGTGGAAATTACATAAAATTGTGCTACTGCAAATTCTTTTATATACTGTCTGATAGAATTGTTTATGAAACTAATTCAAGTTGGCTGTCACTGGTATGAAAAACAGGCTCCAGGAACATAAATTTCAGCAGTGATAAATGACTACATACTAGACATAGAAAGTTGTCTAAAGGTATGGTTGGTGTAAAGGCTGGCCTTGCCGAATAAACTGAATGAGCTAGAAGAGGAATTTAGCAGCTGATACATAAAGATTAGAAGAATAACACAAATGGATGGATGAGGTTACATTTAAATTATATTTGAAGATTATTATATTAATGGATAATTAATTTAAAAACCCCCACAAATACTCAACAGTTAAGAGAGAAACATCTGGAAAGCTACAAGGACAAAAGAGCCTTATATTAAACTTATTTTACATAAAGACATAAGAAAACTAAGGTCAATACATTACAAAGAGGTTATTTTTCCAAAAACAGTGTAGTAATAGTTTTTCCCACATAACCTTCTGGGAGTCTTACAGTCTATGTAATGCAGAAGATTAGTAACAGTTAGTGAGGCATATAGAGTAACAAATGACCAAAAACTTGGTCAGCCAGGCTAATTCGTAGTTTTCATGTTTTGAAAACTCATGTAAAAGGCATCATTTTCTATCATAACTGCAACTTTAAAATGAAAAATAAAATAAAATTGAATCTTAACAAGAATGATTCTTACTTTTCTTCTCACATTTTAGATAACTGTGAATCCAATGAAACATTGCTAAAGCTCAGGGCTATTGTGGAAGTAAACTTTTCTCTCTGAGCATGTACGAGAGGAATTATTGGTAGGCGTACATTAAGGAATGCTGCTTCATTTAAATTTAGTTCTAGGGTATAAATGAAATGGATAGCCTTTTTTCATCTTTACTCTATTTTTCTCTTTATGCATCTCTTTTTCTGATTACAAAGTAGCATTTATTGTAAGAAATGATGAAATAAAAAGGTACAAGTAAGTAATTTAAATTACTCATAATATCATCATTTAGGGCCACCCAGAGTTATCCTTTTAGTCTTTATTCTTTCAATCTATTTTATATATTCATAGAAACAAAATAAAATTGGGAACACATTTCCAATATTATTTTGTAGACTTTTTAATTTAATAATAAATGATGAAAATTTTCCATCCTAGTAAATGTTTCCTATAATATGATTTTAATGCCTACATAGTATTCCATCATATGAATGTGCCATATTTTACTTAATAGCATTTTTGCATATAAGTTGCTTATAATTTTTAGCTGCTATAAATAACAGTGACGAACATCCTTTCGCATGAACCTTTGTTCATCTGATTTATTATCATATAAAGGATATAATATAATTCCTAGGAGTGGAACTGCTGGATCAGGGTATTAATGCTTTTTTTTTATAGCATTGAATATGTATTAACAATATTCTTTCTAGAAAAGTTACACCAGTACATGAAATGCCTTTCTAACTACATCCCTGGCCTAACCGGCTACACAGTGAGGATACACTAAGAAGTGATGGATCAGACAGACCATCAGGACATACAGGTGATGCAGGATACATAACCCAGCAGTTAAGCAGAAATCAGAACACACTTAGGGTGTAGGGGGAGAACACAGTGACCTTGGATTTCTGGAAGCCTAATTTGTCTTATCTATAAAGTGAGCATCATAGTAATAATAGTAGAAGCCCCAGGATTAAGTAGATAATGTTTTGACAGTACACTAAATCCTTGATTTTGTGGATCTTGGTTTAACAGACTTAAAATTTAATGGACAAAATTTCTGGTCCCTATGGTGTATATGAAAATTAACACCTGTTAAGTTTAAAATGCTTTTAACTAATATTTGCTTATAACTGAATTAACAGGTTATTTTTTTTTAAATTCGCTGTTAGGCTTAGAAGGTTCAATAACTTGCCCAAAGTTATATAGCCAGTAGGCTCATTAGTAAACAAAATGGGAAACTATTTGCGTTAATAATCATGTGCAACCGAGATGCACGAACAGGACACAAATATGAAAATACATGACAGCCATTTGGTGATTATGGCTAAGAAAACTTTTATGAAGTGTGCAGGCAACACACTGAAGAAAATGTGGTTTGTAAATAATGCCACAGTTTTTCCTGATGATCCAAAGTGGGTGTGATTAGCAAATGAGGCAGAGAGCCACTTCTCAAATGATCAAAATCAAAGCATGTGATAAAACTTATTTGCTTTCCTGCTGGCAATACTGTACATTATAACATTTCAACTGACTAGGACAGGGGTTGGCAAATATTTTCTGCAAGGGGCAAGATCATGAGTGTTAACAGGGTTGTATTGAGGTATCTCTACTTCTTTGCATGGCATGAATCCACTCTTCCCTCAAGCCGATCTATTCTGTTTCTTATAAATACTATCCCGTGCTTTCTGTCATGTAGGTAGCGCTCTTTCTATGGACGGTTTTCCATTTTCACACTCCTTCATGGCTTCTACATAACTCTGAAGACGAGGAGAGGGTTGGGTGCAGTTTTAAAAAAAATCATTTAAAAAAAATTAAATTGGGGTGACATTGGTCAACATGAACATATAGGTTTCAGGTGTGAGTGCAGTTTAACCCCGATGCTCAACCTACCTGATTTCTCTGCAATCTGGCACGTGTTTTGAAGTATGAGGTCGGGTGCCTTACTAGCAGCGCCAGCCCAGGTATCCCACACGCCCTCCTTCTTACTTCTCCTTCAGCACCTGCGTAAAGGAAACCACCTGATTCCAGCAGGGGCTGGATTAGATCCAGGCTAATTTAGAAAAAAAACCCCCAAAAACATAGGATTAGGAGTTGAGACAAGATTTTCAATCTCAAGTGTGTCACCAATTACTTGTATGACCTTAGGCAAGTTATAGTTTCTCTAGTCCAGTTTTCCCATCTGCATACTAAGGGGTTTGGTCTAGACTGATGGTTTTCAAACCAAGATCCTATGGAACACGGACCCTTTACCTGTGTGACTGGAGTTTTGGGACATTCAAATGGGCTAGAGGCTTGGCTTCTCCAAATTCTCAAAAATAAAGATACTGACTTGATATATTTCTTCTCAATTTAAGATTCTTTACCCACAATTCTTTCTTAAATCTTTTATTTTATTTTATGGCTAGTTGGAGTAGCAGATGAAAACACATAGTAAATGGCTTCACCTTTGAAATATTTGGAAACGATTGATTTTTTTTTCCAGTTTTGAAGACGTTATGTGCTCATGCTAGTGATTTCATATTGTACAGATCACGTCCTGTTCCCTTTAAGAAAAACTTAGCAGTTCACATGGTATTAAAAATCTATCAGTGTTCATGCTATTCTGAAAAGAATACTGCGACTCCCATGTGTTTTCCATCTGAGCAAGCATGAGAACCACTGTTCATACGTGTCTGTGGTTGAGACCTCATACTGCATACATGCGTTATAGCTTTATTTTTTCTTCCAGAAAAATGGCCTTCAGTTTACATAGAGTTAACTATATCAGCATTTCATAGTATATTGCAGGAATACCATGGATTTCCAGGTGCTTTCCATCTGGGCAAGTCTGAGAATGATGAGCTATTCTATAAGCTTCCTTCCAGCTCTATTAGAAATTCTTCATTTTTAAAAGTATCTTCTTGGTTCACTCGCCCTTGCCATTGTTTTCCCACCAGATATGAGCTCCTTGACCCTTCCATTATCACTGCTCTATGCTTCCAACCCAGGAGGGTTGTTTTGCAGTGTTGATCACACCATTGGGGAGGACTTGCTTTCTTCTGGAACCTGAGCACTGCTGTAGGTAGCGCTGTAGGATCCTGCCATCCGGCTCTGGGGTCAGTCCTCAAAGTTTGATTGAAGATCCTGAACAATGTCTCAGTCTAGCTTTAGGCACAGATGTGAAAATCCATAACAGGATTTTGATTTTTTTGGTCTAAATGGGAGATAAGGGTAGATGGAGACTGGATTCCTAGAGGCGCCTTCTGGGCTCATCTCTGCTCTCTGATCTCTGACAGCAGCTGGATCCTACCTTGTCAATTAGCGAGGTTGGAACTATTTTCCCAGAATCTCTGTGCCTGTGTGATGTCAGCTTAGGGATGGCGACAAGGAAATTTGCGTAACATTTGAAAAGCGGAAGTGAAGTAGCAGCCTGTATGTTCTGAGGGTTTGATTTGAGTGGTGGGCACACAGTACAATATACAGATCTTGACTCATAAAAATGTGCACTTGAAACCTATATGATCCTATTAACCAATGTCGCCGCAATAAGTTTAATAATAAAAAACAGATTCGTCAGCTCCCACAGTTGTGTGATTTTCTAATTCCTGCGATGAAGCCCTCATTCCGCAGCACTCGTCAGTGATTCTGTTTCCGTGGTGGAATGCTGTGCTACACACGTGCCCGGGGCACAGCTTACTTCTGCACCTTTGCTTTACCAGAAAGAAATACAGAATGAAGGAAGGAGTACATGCGTGCCTCTCTCTCCCCAGAGCAGGCCAGCAGGCCACACCGCTGATGCTACTTCTCTGAAGGGCATGGCCGACTGCGAAGGACCCAGCATCAAAATTTGAAGGAGACCTGGGGTGGATAAAGAAGGTGAAAACACATTTGCTAAAAAGGTAACCTCCATCCTGACTTCAAATTTATGACTCACATCCACTCCTTTTCGAAAGGCTGCTTCAGTTTGGTTTTGCGATTCTTGTGGTGCCTTCAATCTCAGAAACTTAGGATCAGGGTGTGTTCTAGAAAAACCAATGACTTCTAGGACACTTCCATGTTTCCTAAACCTAACTCTACCTCTTACCTGTGCTATATGGAAAGAGTAGAAGTTTTGGTGCAGAACGAACAGGGTCATTGATGCTTTTTCAAACAGTCACAGAAAATGGGAGCCTTTCCCGGCATCCCCATCACCACTCTGACAGGAGGGGAGGCTGTAATTCTCTACTCAGAAGCAGGAGGCCAAATGTCAGAAGAGTCTTTACTTTCAAGAAAGCTTACGGCCCAGAGTTAGTTTTCTTTTAATTTTAGGGTCAGTGTTCCTGTGTCCTCTGACAACTCTAGCAGTCAGATTTGGAACTCAATCCACCTCCTGCCAGACCAGCATTTTACAAACTTTATTCATTTCTGTGCCCACTTCATCATTTTATCCACCTGTGCTATTTGTTCACTTAATACTTTCTACTTAAACTTAAGTACATTTACTGTATTTCATTGAATCTAATGTACGACCCGTTGTATGATATATCCGTTATTTTTTGTAGCACTAAGAAAGAGAAAACAATGGCCAACTAAATTTCACAGTGCCTTCTCTTTAGAAGCTTTATTTTCCACTCATTGAAAGTGCTTGCTTAGACTTCCCCTTGGCCCTGAATGAGATTCCTATTTCCAACCAAACTTCAGGAGGAAATAAAAGGATGTTTCTCTGCACAGCTGATGAGTATTAACACCGGGTCATAAATCCACCTTGCCTTGCAAGGCGAGTCCAGCGTCAGATCTCTGAGCTGTCAGTACAGGGACTCCCAGGCTTGGGTTCAGGGGCAAGGAGACTGGATGGTCTGGGCTGGAGAGAAGGACTGGGGAGGGGTTGCTGAGTGTATAATTCACAGCTGCTTCACTCTGCTTTGTGGGACAAGGGGGCAGTGATGGGTAGCAAAAGCCAAAATTGTGAAATACTTCCTAATTTCAGAGATCTTAAAATATGAAAAAGGTGCAACTTAGACTCAACAAAATAAATTCTTGAAAAGGAAACTTTATGCTGATACCCATATTAGAAAGGCATGTAGCTTGCCAGGCATAGAAACAGAAATTATACAATAAAAGATACACTATTATCTTCTAACCAGAGCCTATGACCGTGGAGGGCTCCCCACCTGAGGCATGCCCTAAAGAGGGACATGTGTTAGTGTCCGATGTTAAATCACATGAGACCAAATGGAGAATTTATTGAATCAGAAGGGCTGGAAGAGAGCTGAAGAGTGAAGAACCTTTTCACTGTAGCCTCAGGGTTAATTATGCCGGATCTGGGAGCCCTCAAAAACCAGGTTAGCAGGCACCACCAGTGGTTTGCAGCTTGCACTTTGGAAAACACAATGTAAATACTGTCCTTGATCTTTTCTGTTCTTATCTGCCAGCAAGAGGGCTAGGGAGTAAACCAGAGAAGACCAAACAAGACATAAAGTCAGGCAAAACAGGGATGAGCACATAAAAAAGAAATAAGTCAGAGTTGGAAACAGTGAGTCCTTATAAAGTTAGATTTGGCAGAGAAATCTGCTGATCTGAATATTCTGAAGCACTGTTGTATTAGTGTTCATTGCTTCATAACGAACCACCCCTAACTTAGCCATTTAAAACAACACCCATCTATTAGCTCTGTCTGTAGGCATTAGGTCCCACAGTGCTCAGCAAAGTGTAGGGTCTCACAAGATGTCAATCATGCTGGGCTCTTCAATGGAACTTCAGGGGGTGAATTTGCTTCCAAGCTCATTCAGGTTGTTGGCAGAATTCAGGACTGAAGTCTCCAACATTTCCTTCTTGACTATGGGCTGGGAGCTATACGAAGTTCCCAGAGCCTCGTCTTTGCTCCGATTCTCGCCCCATGGCCCCTCTATCTTCAAAACCAGCAACGGCATGTCAAATTCTTAGCTTTGGCATTCCCTGATTTTTCCTTTTGCTGTCAGTCAGAGAGGACTCTGCTTTCCAAGCGAGTGATCAGATCGGGATTTTCCATCTGCAAAACCCCTTCACAGTATATCTAGATGAGCATTGACTAACCAGGGACAGCAATCGAGGGGGGCCATCTAGAGAAGCGTGCCTGCTGCAGCTGTCCTCCCTTGACTGTGCAGAAATGAAATGGAGACAGACCGTTGAGATGTTTCCCTACTAATTATGGGTAGAATTAACGGTGGACCTTAAACTAAAGTGTGCCTTCTCCCGTGATATTACAGCAAGGCTCCAGAACAGGTCACAGACCATAACAGGTACAGAGCAGTCAACCTGGTTACTTTCATCGGAACACAAGCTATTTCACAATAATTCATAAATGAATTTCGCTTACAAAAACAAAAGTCTAAGATGTCTATTTAAACCTGGATCTTTCTGTTTTCCGAGTCTCTTAACCACTCACAGCGATTTTTTTTTTCCAAATCTTAAACGGGGGACAATTTTCAAAACCCAGTTAATTCTCTCATGCTTTACAAATAAATTTGTGGGCTGAAAATATTGATATTAAACTATATGTACTAGACACACACACACACACACACACACACACTCACAAGCGCACTTTTAACTGATTCTGCTTAAAAGCTAGAATCATCAACAGCTGACTTTCACTCTATTACTCAGAACGCAATCACTGCAGGAACGCAGGGAAGTTCAAAGATACAACATGATTCTGAAGCCAAAACACACTAACTCCATCCTACTGAAAGGAGACAGTTGTGTCCCACTGAGATGATGGAGTTCAGGCTACGACAAAAGTTCAGGCGGCCGCTGGGGCACCTCCCTGCTCTGCAGCTCGGCTTCTATCTGGCGCTCCCTGGAGCTGGGAATTTACCACAAACACTGCCTGGGGAACAGTGCCAGCAGCCTAGAAACTGCAGAACAAGCTGCCTCACGGCGACTCCCAGGCACGATCGGAATGCAAGAAAATAATTAAGATCCTAATTAAGTAGTTTGCTCATCTGGCTCATTTGAAGACGGTCCAAAATGGTCAGATTTAAGGCATGGTGAACAGCTGAAGTTATAAATTTGCTTGTTAGTTAAAACCTTTGTCAGAGGTCAGGTCTACCTAAGAGATGGAAAATGAATAATAGAGGCAGAATCTGTGTAATTTAACCCCCAAACAATTTTGCTTGGGTTCTTTGTATCTCTTTATCTTTTACTTATTTTTTGCATAAATATAGTGACCTATCATTTTTAGCATTGTTTAATATAGGAATAATTTTCATATTCATGAAAACTATGGCAAATAAAGTTTGAAAAAAAATCCTAAGAATACAACGAGGTTTTAAGTACTAATGAAATTTGTCAAAAAAATTTTTTAACTTTAGCATTTTTTACTTATAAAATTATAGTTACACATATACTATATTATGTTTTATGCTAAAAAAACTTAAATACTAAATACATAAAATCTATTTACATTTATAAATAAAATTTAATTAGGGCTTTGTATTTTGGAAGGTGATTTTCTTCTGGCTACCTTCTCTCAGTTTTATTTTATTTCTTCTCTTGTATAGAGCCAATAAAAAGTAAACATCATCATGTTTTCCAAAGATGTAGTTTCTTAGGAGATATTTGTTTAAATTATATTATAAAAATGCATCTACTAAATTTAAGCATACTAAATCACAACGTTTGATGTGTGTGTGTGTGTTATATAGATTACTCAGTAGTGATTTGTTATTTTGAAACTGCTATTAGAAGTAAATGCACATTGCAATATTTAAAAATTTAAATATGAGTAATGTCAGAATCAATGTTATATATGCACCCAGATGCATTTTAAAATAGGAGCTTGCATCTCCTGTGACTCCCAACCTTTACAGATTCGGTCTCCCTGGCCTTGCTGGTTTTGCCAAACCTTGCCTCTTGGACCCACTATGTTACTTCCTCTCCTGAGTGTTCTCGCAGTCTTCCTCCCTTTTGCAAACCTTTTGGAGAAGAAAGTAGTGCTTTAAAATGGGAACTTTGGAACTGATTGTCTCTTTAAGCCCCAGATGTGCCACTTACAAGCCATGTGATATCGGGCAAGTCACTTCATCTTTCATGCCTGTTTCCTCAACTGGAAAATGGGGATGTTAGCACTTACCTTGGGTTACTGAGAAGAGTGAATGAGTCAAGCACATGGCATACATTTTATAATTGTTAGCTAATATTATTTTCACCATATTAGTCCTTCTGGAACTGTGTTCTACCATATCTCTTACTTCCTTAGTTTTATGACCTTTGCTGGCCTCAACTGAAATTTAGGTCAACTCAAACAACGCAAGCGAGGGTGGCTCTATCTTTCAAATCTAACTTACTCCAGTTCTGGGAGGAGGGGTTTACTCCCCAATCACTTTCATCCACTAGTTCTCTTGATCTATAAGCAAAAACTCCTCCTTGTTTGAAGTTTCTATCTCGATCCTTTCTACTCAAGTTTCCTCATTTATGGAAAATTTGACAATGGGGTCATGATTTTTCTCTTTTCCCCATGTCTTCATACTGGCTACTTTAAGTATCCATGCAGAAGCCCATGGAACACTCTACCTTTTCTTGTTCTGATCACCTTCACCTTCTCAACACTCGACCTGCACCCTAGACTTTGTCATTATCCAGATCCACTTTATCTCAAAAACCATATACCTGAATATCATAGTCTTTGACTATAACGATGATCAGTGGGAGATGCCAAAGGAGCAATTGCTCTATCCACACTGTACATCAAATTCTTGACCATGGGCTTGGGTTTTTTGCTTGTTCATTCGCTGTTCTTACAAATCACATAGTAGGAGTTTAAGATATTTTTTAAAAATATATATTTTATTGATTTTTTACAGAGAGGAAGGGAGAGGGGGATAGAGAGTTAGAAACATCAATGAGAAAGAAACATTGATCAGCTGCCTCCTGCACACCTCCCACTGGGGATGTGCCCGCAACCAAGGTACATGCCCTTGACCGGAATCGAACATGGGACCTTTCAGTCCGCAGGCCGACACTCTATTCACTGAGCCAAACCGGTTAGGGCAATATTTTTTTTGATTGACTTACTGGTAGATAGCTTTCCCAATTCTACTGGAGTAAACTGGTAACTATTCTTTTTCTTTCTATGAATGAAATTGGAAATAGAGGTTCATATTAAATACGGTTGACATTTAGTAACAGGGACTATTCTATATGTGCGCAGGTGTAGGCAACACTTTCTGAAAAACTGACCTATAATTTCTGATCTCCTTTGTTCCTTCTAGCTGAAGAGTATACCGATCAATTAGATTGCTTTCAGAGAATTCTTGTGATTAGTCACAATTCTAGGACCAGAATGATAGAACAATGGCAAGTTTGGAGGCTTTTGTAACAGAATATTCCAGGTTAAAGATTTTAAAATCTGCTGTATAGTGTAAAGTTATTATATGGATGACATTTTGTTTTCAGAAACTGAATTCTAGAAGATTTTCCGTATCTATATTTCTATTTCTTATAATACACTTCTAATCTAATAAAAGAGCAATATGCAAATTGACCATCACTCCAAGACACCTAAGCCATGCCCACCAGCCAAGCCATGCCCCCAAAAATCAGAGTGGCTGTATGCAAATTAACCCAGTTAAGATGTAGGCTGGAAGCTACGGAGCTAGAGTAAACAGGAAGCTTCCATTGCAACTGCCTGCCTAGGCTGGCTGGGCCTCTGCTCAAGGCAACAATGTTTCAATTATAGAAGCCACGGAGCTGAAACAAACAGGAGGCTTCCTTACCTGCCTAGGCCTCTGCTCAAGGTAATTTCAATTATAGAAGATAAATAAACCCCAGAAACCTGATTCCAGCCAGCCTCGCTGGGACCTTGGGTCACTGGGAGTTGTGGGCAGCCTGAAAACGGCCCTCAGCCCCTCACCCAGGCTGCCCAGGTACCCCTGTAGGGACTCAAACCCTGAAGGGACTGTGGGAAGCCTGAAAATGGCCCTCAACCCCTCACCCAGGCTGGCCAGGCACGCCAGCAGGTGGACATCCTCTGAGGGATCCCAGACTGCAAGAGGGCACAGGCCGGGCTGAGGGACCCCCCCAAGTGCACAAATTTTTGTGCATCGGGCTTTTAGTTATATTATAAAAGCCACATGTGGTTATTATAGAAATATTATTTAAAAGAAACAATAAGGAGAAATACCACATGTAATTCCACATTCTACTTCAATAATGTAAATGCCTTTCAGACATTTTGCTAGGCATATGCTACATTATAATACATACAGATGTACAAAAAATCATCAATACTATACATATCTTACAACATTTTTCTATTTAATAATATATATTTCATATTTTCGCATGTTATTAAGTATACCACTACAACATTCTTTTTAATGAGGGTGTTGCATTTAACTAAATAGTACTTTGGTTACTATACACATATTTACTTAACCAAAGTAATATAGATTCAAATGTATATTTGTATAGTAACACTCCCCATTTTAGGAATTGCTAGAGTAAAATTTTATGAAGATATTTACTATTTTTCTTAGAATAATTCCTAGATGCCACATTGATGGATCTCAAAAAAATGGGTTTTTTAAAAGCTCAGACATATGCTGCCAAATTGTCCTCAAGGAAGGATGGAAGCTTCTTCCAGCCTTGTATTAGAGTCTTACTTTCTCCTGATCTAATCTAACATCAAATATTGTAATTAAAAAAAAAATCTTTGTCAACTTGGTAAGTAAGAAATTGTAACTTTATTTTTAACTTGCATTTTTGAATTATGTGATACTAAATGCTTTAAAATTACTGGGTTTATTTCATTTTTGGCAAATTATCTGTCCATACACTTGGTTACTTTTTCTCTTGAATCAAGCTTTAGAGACTACCTAGCTCTTCAGCAAACCCATTTCACTTTCCTCCTAAACACGTTGCTAGAATATGTTTCCCGTGCAGTTTTTTAATGGTTACCTGACTGAGTTCTAGCCCAGACTGCAACAAACCTCTGTATGTCAGGCCTCACCAGGCTAAAGTCAAATTATTAGCAGTGCCATGATTTTCTCTGCAGACTTTAGAGAAGAAAGAATCTGTTTCCTTGCTCATTCAGGTTGTTGGCAGAACTCGTTTCTTTGTGGTTGTAGGGTTAGAATCCACTGGCCCTTAGCTGAGGGCGGGCTCTAACTTCTAGAGGCCACAACATTCCTTGATTTGTGGCCTCCCTTGTCCATCTTCAAAGTCAGCCTTGGGAGTCTCTCTCATGCTACAAATTCTCATGCTAAAGACATTTCTCTGGCTCATGCTTCTGCCTTCCTCTTCCACTTACATGGCCCATATGATCACACTGAGCCCACCTGGATAATCCAGGATAACCTCCTTATTTTAAGGTTAACTGATTAACAACCTTACATCTCTTTTGCAACCTTTACTTCCTTTTTCTATGTTAGGTAATATATTCATGGGCCTAATAACAGGGAGCAACGATAATAGGGTCAAAACCTGCTGCCACACACTCCCCTTCTAGAATATGATATTTAAGATAGACCTTATGTTTATGTTTGTATCTTCTTTGTTTAGACCAGTGGTTTGCACAAATAGTGTAAATAAGGTTTTTCTGATGAGTACTTACAAACGTTTTCAGCAAATAATTTGATTAAACTGTGTCACTAAGCCTCCATTCTACTATCCTTGATTTGATTACCTGTTTCATGTGCCTTTACATATTTCTGATAAAATCTTGGCATAAACAAAGAAATTAAAACTTATATATTCCAAAACATACCATTAATCTTTTATATAATACCATTTTCCTTTTTTATGTTTTCTTCTACACTTACTTTTTTTCTTCTTTATAATGCCTTGCATTTTCCTTCCACAAGCCTTCTGTGTGTGTGTGAAATGCAAGCCTTCTGTGTGTGTGTGAAATGCAAGCCTTCTGTGTGTGTGTGAAATGCAAAAACTGAGGTACAGAATATTTAAGTAAAATTCTCAAAGATAAGTCCTTTGTATAAATAGGACTATAATGACTGCACAACTAATTCTTCATGGGTATCCTCATTACAGAATCAATCAATCTCCTCTTCCTTTTTTAAAAAAATTGTGGTATATAAAACATAAAATTTGTCATTTACCCATTTTTAAGTGTACGATTCAGTGGCATTAATTATTTTCACACTGTTCTGCAGTCATCACTATCTGTTTTCAAACTTTTTCATTGCCCCACTCTCAAAACTCTTTTTAAGAAGATCCTTAGTTAACTAATTTCAACCTTTAATAATTTTCTGAAATTTAAACATATCTACTTCCAAGAAAATTCACTGATATTGTTATTAATTAAAAATAATCATATCAGTAATTTAAACATTGAGATAAGTAATATTTTTATACATTTTTAAGATTTCTCTTCACCCCAGGTGATTTTTTTGTGTTAACCTTCTTAAATAAAAAAATAACATTCTCCAGGCAAATATTTATAAAACAACTTTTTTTGATAAGTAAAAAAACAGTAAACAGTGTCTATAAGAATTTTTAATTCTAAAACTAATGATCAGAATATTTTAAAGTCATTTGGTAAGTAGAGTTAGAATACATCTTCCTGGTTATCATCCACAGTATAAGTACAAGTAATGTTAACCTCCTCATGACCTCATTTGTTCAAGAACAAATTTCAATCAAATTGTTTCATATTTACATGACATTTTATGAGGTCAAATTAAAAATTGCCATAAGAATCTCATTATATATAAGCTGATCTTTTGCATATGGAGGCCTATGATCTTCTCCAAAAAGATCTTTATTCAATGATGAGAAATGCTAATTATACATTATTACTATACATCAGTACTACAATTTCTAGTATAAAAGTAACTGGTGGTAGAATGATTGTGATAATTATAAACAATTTAAACTAGAAAATTATTTCCTACCGAGTAATTTTAGAATTAAATGATAAAACTTCCATTCATTCATTCTTTCCCAGAGAAATTGAATAGTAAATACTTTTCTATACATATGCACATGCACATGCACACACACAATCTAATGAATCTGAATCTTTACATTAAATGCCACTTGATAGGATGTGATGTTTCTTTGTGTTTTTATTTTTCAGAATGACATGCTGTTTTTATTCTACTGTTTCTTGAAAGCAGGTTGCACTTAGATAGGTTTCACTTCAGCAAAGAAGGTTGACTTTTCCAACTAGTGTAAGAAAAACATTTTTCCCCCATATGTTTCTACAATAGATTTGAAACCTAAGTCTTTAAATAGCATTACTTTGTAACTTTTCTGTTATGAAGAGTTTGTCTTGAGTTTCTATTTACAAAACATTGTCATTACAGTTTTTCACCTTTAAATTTAATTCTATGAAAATATTTTCATGTTTTTTATTCAATTATCCAGAGTTATATAATGCGTTTTTTAAAGTAATCTTTGATGACATTACTATGATCATTATAATCTAATTCAAATCAGGTGCAATTCAAAAAGTTTTAAGCATTTATTTGTACTACAATTTTTGTTAGTTTGAGCACTTTTAGTATAGGAATTATGACACCTTTCTTAAGGGATTACATGTGTTTTAAATTCCAATATGTTAAATATAAGGGGAGTATAGGTCCCATATAGCATTACTACCAGTAATTCTAAAATTATAAAACACAATTTTTAGTTCAAAATTTTGCATAACTTGCTATGGTGAAAACAAATCTGAGGGGAATCAAGAAGAGAAAACAAGTTTCTTTTCACAAACAAATTTTAACCCCATATTCTAAATGGATTATAAAATTTATTTTAGTGAGTTAAGCTCTACTCTCTGTTACTCCGGGGCAATAGTTATATTTAACTATTAAATTGTGCTTTAGTTTTAGTTTACTTCCCACAGGCTCTGGAAACAGGATATCTGTTCATTTGCATACATCTAATTAAAAGGATATAACTGAGAATGAAAGTGAGGGAGTATTTTTTTTAATATGTAGAACTTCTTAATGTTAAAAGTTGCTTTGGAAGAATGTGGTCCTGTGTGAGGAACACTTACCATGGAACCTGGCAGAAGAATGTGAGTGGTTTGACCTGCAAGGAAAGCATCCCAGTGTACTTACCTGATTAAATATCGGTAGCTGGCAGCTTCCCTGACAGTCACCCCTCACAGCGTGCAATTCAAGGATCCACAGATATTTGGAATAGATAAGTTTGATAAAAGTCTTCTCCCCCTCTGCATCAAACATGTGTCTACTAAATTTCATTTTTCTCAATTTACTTTTGTCTTTCATTTAAGGATATCTTGCTACGAAAAATATTTTAGTCCAAAGACCTATTACATATAAATTTATCAATGAAAGAGTAATAAGGTTAAGAGAAAATGTAAAAACAATTTTTTTCTGATGAATACTAACAAAGTTATCTTAAAGAAAACACAGAAGACTGGAAATTAAAATTATTAGAAACTGTAGTTAGGACAGTGAGAATTATAATAGTGAGGGGCAGGATAATATGAAATTTATACTCCATTAGCAACAGAGAAACAGGGTAAGGTGTTGATTCTCTCCCACCTACTTCCCACTGCTACTGACGCATGAAAATTTTCTAATCATTCCTTAATGTTTACCTGTTAGTTGACAATTAACAAGAATGTTTGTTGCTCTTAAAATACTAAGACATTATAAACATGTTGCCTACTTCTGCTTCCTTCGCACTCTATATTTGGGAAGATAATATCAAAGCCTGAGCAAGAATCACAGATATGTTTTCTTTTTTAATTCGACGCTGTTGAAAGGGATTAGATTTAAAACCATTTTCAAGGAAATCTCAATATTGTGGAAAGTGGATTAGTAATCAGTCAAATTCATGTTCTAGTTTGAGTTACATGCTGTTAACAGTATGGATACTTCGGTTTTATCCATAACAATGTGTACATATATCTAGACAAAATATTTGGGTATATGGAAAAATGGAAAGGTGAAGAAACTTCTGGTGGTTTCTTAAAATAAGGAACAAGCTTCATTTCATAAAGTATGAGGAGATGGACTCTTATAGAATTAAGGAAGAAAAAGTCATTTTATACCAAATCTAGCTAATATCTAAAACATAAAGAGGCTTGCTCTCTCCTCAGATGCCTCCTCAGAGTCAGAGGACAGGATATAAATGGGGTTTTGGTGGTGTGAGATGATGGATGAGGGTCTCCTCTGGTTGCCAGAGGATCTGTGACCAGCACAAAAACTGCTTGGTCTGGGTTAATTAATTGCAGGAACAGTTTATTCAGATGCAGGGCAAGCACCTTGGCTAAAATCTCAGCATCTGTGTTGATTAAAGATCTGAGGCTGAAGGAAGCACATAGTTGGGGGTCTTAGATGGGTTTGGGAGCCATATGGGCTTCTTTTAATGAGGGAGGGCTTCTGTGATCCAAGTCTCAAAGCTGTGTTGTTCTAGTCAGCATTAATGGAGTATCTCTTGTCCAGCACCAAGGCATTTCACACTACGACTAGGGCAATGATTTTTTCTGGTTATTTGTTTCAATAATCTACTCAAGATCTCACCATTATTTTTCATTTCCTACAGACCTAGCGGTAAGAGAATAGGGTTAAAAAATATTGCTGGTGTTAAATCCAGGGCAGATCCTGAACAACAACGAATCTGTTTTTGAATGTCCTTGCCAGTGAAATGTTCACTAAGCTATTATGGTACTTTTAAGATGTGAATTGTAGAGTGTATATTCTCTGTAACTTTATCTTCAGGATGTTACGTCTGTAATCATTTACCTTGGCTTTGAGTTTCTGTTTCTTATAGCTATGGAAATGGACACAGGTTCTAATGAAAAAGGAATTATAATACAAATGGAAAAATATAAGCTGTATCAATAAAACTGAATTTCTTTATGCTGCACAATCCTCTGGGACATTTGGTAATACTGTATTATGGCTTAATTGCTTACAAAAGCTGTTTGTGGACCCAATCTCAGGATTTTTAAGAATTATGAAGTTACAGCACACAAAGATCTCAGCCAGACACAACTTTAGATGCTCACTTTCCAAAACAAAAGCTTGGGTCCTGAGTGGTATTTTACTTGAAGTGAGCTTTTCTGTATACTCAGTTTGATTTCTATAGAGATTTGAGTCAAGTACTGGCATTCCTGTCTATTCATTTAGGTCATCAGCCTGAATCACCTCTTTATCTTGTAATTTTATTTCTAACTTTCCTATTATTAAATATATATATGAGGGTAGATTTCTAAAATAATAATAAAATAAGCATCCGTTTCTCCCTCACCTTAACAATTTCTTCTCAGTGTTACTCCTAATTGTGATTTCCCCAACCCTTCTCATTGGTAACCATAATACACATTTAAATGACACTTTCCCTTCTTTTTCTTTTAAGTTTTCCACCAATAAAATATTTTTACACTACATATGCAGTATGTTGGAATTAGATTTTATGTTTTGTACTGCAACTTCTCTATGTTGCACACTATTGTGCTCCAGAGAAATCCATCCACGTGGATGTCTGTTATGGTTCATTCGTTTTCACTGCTCTACGGTAAAAATCCATTGAATGAACATACAATACTTTATCAATCTATTCCACTGATGAAGGACCTTGAATGGTTTCAATCTTAGCTACTGATGAAGAGCTAATATAAAAATGTCTTCTTGCACAAATGGGCAAGAATTTTTCTAGCTAGAGACCTAGGAGTGTAATTACTGGACCATGATTCAAAATTTCTAGGTTATAGCTAAGAGTTTCACAAAGTGATTTTTACAATTTCCCATATTCACCTGCAATGTATGAGAGTTTTTGAGGCTCCGCGTCTTTGCCAACACTTGATATAATCATAATCTATAATAATAAAAGCATAATATACTAATTAAACCAGACAGCCAAACGACCTTCCAGCCGTCCTTCTGGATGACCTTCCAGACAAAGCTGGGCCTGCAAGGCAGTGTGGCTTAATGCCTGGAGAAACTCCTGAAGCCCATGATTTCTTTTTTTAATAATATATTTTATTGATTTTATACAGAGAGGAAGGGAGAGGGATAGAGAGTTAGAAACATCAGTGAGAGAGAAACATCAATCAGCTGCCTCCTGCACACCTCCTTCTGGGGATGTGCCCACAACCAAGGTACATGCCCTTGACCAAAATCGAACCTGGGAACTTTCAGTCTGTAGGCCGACGCTCTATCCACTGAGCCAAACTTGTTAGGGCAGCCCATGATTTCTTCCACAGGGGAAAGTAAGAGTGTGTGAGTACCAGCTTCCCCATCTGTGTAGGACACTGCACAGGAGGCCCATTTCTTTCTTCACCCAGATTACTCAGGTAATCTGCAAGACTAGGGGCTGGGAAAAGCTAAGAGCAAAGTACCTAGGGCTCCAAACTCAGAAACTACTAACCACTTCACAGTCCTTCCTACTAACCAAAGCACATCAGGAAGCTCACCCACTAGCCACTAGGGACCTCTCACCTGCAGATCCCCACAGTGGGCCCACAGGACTCTGCACCACTCTGGTTTTGGAGGGCTGAAAGAAGGCATACAACCTTAAAAATTCTCCACACCCACAGCAGGGAACCAAAAATGTGAAGCAGGCACATAAATAGAAAAATTGTGAGGAAAGCCTCAGAATCCCTGGGTGGTTTGACAGGTGAAGGTATCTCTCTCAAAATCTAGTAAGTAATATTATTGCTTCTTCAAATCCACAGTCATCAATGTAAGACTTCAACAAACAAAAGAAGTCAACCATAAATCCACAAAAAGGAATACAATACTTTTATAGTAAATGTCAATAAAGAAATAGAGATCTATGAATTACCTGACAAATTATTTTAAGGAACTTAGTGATAGACAACTCAGTGAAATCAGGAAAAAGGAAGACAATACATGAACAAAATGAGAGGTTTGACAGAGAACTATAAGTCATAAGAAAGGGAAAAATAATGAAAAAAATGCAATAGAGAGCTTCAACAACAGATGTGATAGTAGAAGAAATAATTTGTGAACTTTAACACAAGTCATTTGAAATTATCCAGTAAATATATGCTGATAC
The DNA here is from genome assembly GCA_004026665.1 of Murina feae. Lineage (NCBI taxonomy): Eukaryota > Metazoa > Chordata > Mammalia > Chiroptera > Vespertilionidae > Murina > Murina feae. The sequence continues at coordinate 3,659 of PVJC01025811.1, read as the reverse complement.
CAGAAATATGTAGTATCATAAGGGATTAACTTAAATAATTATAAACCAACAAATTGGATAATTTAGAAGAAATAGATAAATTACTAGAAACATATATTCCACCAAGACTGACTCATGAAGAAATAGAAAATATGAATAACCCAACTACTAGTAAGGAGGTTGAATCAGTAATCAAAAATCTCTCAACAGGCTCTGGCCATGTGGCTCAGTTGGTTAGAGCATCATCCCAATATGCCAAGGTTGTAGGATCTATCCTCAGTCAGGGCACATATAAGAATCAATCCAATGAAGGCATAAATAGAGGAACAACAAATCAATATTTCTCTTTCTCTCTCTTCTTTATTATCTCTCTCTAAACTCAATAATAATAATTTTTTAAAAATCAACAAAAAGAGATAAGATGCAAATGGATTTACTGGTGAATTCGGCCAAATATATAAACAAGAACTAATGCCAATCCTTGTCAAACTATTCCCAAAAATTGAAAAGGAGGAAACATTTCCAACCTAATTTTCTAAGTCCACATTATTACCCTGATATCAAAACTAGACAAGGGCACTAATAGCAACACAATCTATTGCCCAATACCTTTGATAAACAAAGATGCAAAAAACCTCAACAAAATACTAACAAACTAAATTAAATAGTACATTAAAAGCATCATACACCATGAAATGGGAGTCATTTCTGGAATACAAGGATGATTCAACATATACACCAATAAATGTGATTATACCATATTGACAGAGTGAAGGATAACAATCATATGAGCATCTCAACTGGTGAAAAACAAAAAAGCATTGGACAATATTCAACATCTTTTTATTATAAAAATGCTGAACAAATTAGAGAAGGAGTGTATTTCAGCATAATGAAGATCATATATGAGAAGCAAGAGCTAATATCACGCTCAATGATGAAATGTTGAAAACTTTTCCTCTAAGATTAGGAATGAGACAAGGATGCTCACTCTTGCCTCTTCCATTTAGCACAGTATTGGACATCCTAGCCAGAGCAATAAGGCAAGAAACAGAAATAAAAGCCATCCAAATAAGAACAAGAGATGTAAAACTGTCTTTGTTTGCATAGGACTTGGTCTTATACATATAAAATTCTGAAGACTTCACCCAAAAACTTGAACATGATAAATTAATTAAAGTAGCAGAATACAAAATCAATATACAAAATTGAGTTGTATTTCTATACACTAACAATAAACTATCTGAAAGAGAAAGTTAAGAAAATAAACCCATTTATAATAGCATCAAAAATAATAAAGTACTTAGGAATAAATTTAACCAAGGAATTGAAAGACCCATACACTTAAAACTGTAAGACATTAATGATAGAAACTAAAGAAGACACAAATAATCTGTGCTTGTGGATGGAAAAATGATGTTAAAATGCTTAAACCACCTATAGATTCAAAGCACTCACAATCAAAATCCAATTGCATTTTCCACAGGAATATAAAAATAATTTATAAAGTTTGTACAAACCACAAAATATCCTGAATAGTCAAATCAATCTTGAGCAAGAACAAAGCTGGAGGCAGCATGCTTTCTAATTTCAAACTATATTACAAAGCGGCAGTAATCAAAATAGTATGTACTGGCATAGAAACAGATACATAGACCAATGAAATAGAATAGAGAATCCAGAAATAAACCCACACACTTATGGACAACTAATCTTTGATAAGGGTGTAAAGGACACTCAATTGGAAAAGAATAGTCTATTCAATAAATGGTGCTGGGAAAACTGTATATACACATGAAATGAATGAAAGCGGACTTTCATTTATACCACTCACAAAACTAACTCAAAATGGATTAAAGATTTTTACATAATACCTAAGACTGCAAAACACCTAGAAAAAGAGATAGGGAAAATCCTCTTCGACATTGGTCTTAACAGTGAGTTTATTTTTTATTTTTTAACCCTCACCCAAGAATATGTTTGATCAATTTTAGGGGGACAAGAGAGAAAGAAATATCAATTGGTTGCCCTCCCTATGCACCCCCCACGTGGATCGAGTCCACAACCTAGCTATGTTCCCTGGCAACCTTCCTGCGCAAAGGAGGAAGCTCCATCCGACTGAGCCACAGCAGTCAGGGCAGCAGGGATTTTTTAATGATACTAAAGTATAGACAAAAAAAAGCAAAAAATAAGTAAGTGGGACTACATCAAACAAAAAAGCTTCTATACAACAAATGAAACAGCCAATGTGCTCTTGAAAAGATACACACTTTCACTTATAAGATGAATAAGTTCTGAGGCTCTAATGTACAGCATGATGACTATAGTTAAGAATGTATTGTATGGACATAGACACTGGGTCAGTGGGGGCTTGCCCATGGTGGGAATGGCTGGGAGGGTGGGGTCAATCAGGGAAAAAGGAGACATATGTAAAACTTTAGATAATAAAAAAAATATATTTTTAAAAAAGAATGTATTGTATACTTAGAATTGTTAAGAAATAGATATTAAGCATCTTAGCACTCACATGCACTTAAAAGTTAACCATGTGAGGTGATATTAGCTTCATTTTGATAAATAATTGACAAAGTGTATGTGTATAAAATCACCACATTGAACATTTTAAATATAGATGATTTGATTTGTCAGTTATACCTCAATAAAGCTGAGGGGGGAAAAGCATTATCCTCTTTCTGATTTTAATATGACAATCCAGCTTTCTTTTCGTTAGTGATTGCATCGCATATTTTTTCCTTCATTTAACATTCAACTTATCAATGTGTTTTTATATAAAACTAGAGGCCCAGTGCACAAAAATTTGTGCACTTGTGGGGGGGAGGGGAGTCCCTCAGCCCGGCCTGTGCCCTCTCACAGTCTGGGACCCCTTGGGGGATGTCCACCTGCTGGCTTAGGACCAGTCCCTGGGTGATCAGGTCTAAGCTGGCAGCCCAGGAGCCCTTGAGGGATGTCCACTTGCCAGCGGGGAGCAGGCCTAAGCTGCAGTCGGGTACATCCTTAGCACTGCTGAGGAGCCTGGAATGTCTCCCACCAACACTGCTGTGCTGGCAACCATCAGCCTGGCTTGTGGCTGAGCAGAGCTCCCCCTGTGGGAGTGCACTAATCACCAGGATACAGCTCCTGCATTGAGCATCTGCCCCCTGGTGGTCAGTGTGTGTCATAGTGACCAGTCATTCCCAGTTGTTCTGCTGTTAGGGTCAATTTGCATATTACCCTTTTATTATATAGGACTGGGGCCGGTGCACAGGGGGCGGGAGGGGGGCGGTCCCTCAGCCCAACCTTGACCCTCTCCAGTATGGAGTTCTTGGGGACTCTCACAATCCAGGACGTCTGGTTCTTAACCACTAACCTGCCTGCCTGCCCTAACCACTCTGCCTGCCTGCCTGCCTGATCCCTCTAACTGCCCTCCCCTGCCGGCCTGGTCACCCCTATTAACTTTCTTTTTTAATCTTATCCCCTTCACACACAATTGTATTTGACTTCCTTATTGGCTTCTTTCTCTCACACAATTTTTCTCCTTTATGTAACACTTTTCCTACTGACTCATCATTTATAAACTTCTCTTTCCTCCTTATTTCCTACTTCTGTTCCATCATCATTCTTCCCATTTTTCTACTACCCTCCTTCCCTTCCCACATTCCTTCTTTCCTTTATCTTTACCC
>PVJC01025810.1:0-24501 GCA_004026665.1 Murina feae | reverse complement strand
ATCAACAAACGACAAGTGCTGGAGAGGATGCGGAGAAAAAGGAACACTCGTGCACTGCTGGTGGGAATGCAGACTGGTGCAGCCACTATGGAGGACAGTATGGAGTTTCCTCAAAAAATTAAACATGGATTTCCCTTTTGACCCTGTGATCCCACTTCTGGGAATATATCCTAAGAAACCAGAAACACCAATCAGAAAGAACATATGCATCCCTATGTTCATGACAGCACAATTCACCATAGCTAAAATTTGGAAACAGCCTAAGTGCCCATCAGCAGATGAATGTATTAGAAAACGGTGGTACATCTACACAATGCAATACTATGCTGCTGTAAAAAGGAAGGAATTCTTAGCATTTGCAGGAGTATGGATGGAGCTGGAGAACATAATGCTAAGTGAAATAAGCCAGTCAATGAAAGAAAAATACCACATGTACTCACTCATCTATGGATAATAATAACCATTATAAACTGGTGAACAAAAATGGATACAGAGGCAGAGCAGCATCAAACAGACTGTCTAATCACAGCAACAAGGACAGGAACATTGTGGGGGGGGGGGGTAACAGATCAGCCAAGGGACTTTTGGTGCATGCATTTAAGCATAAATAATGGACACAAAACACTGGGGGGTAGGGGAGGCGGGCGGAAGGGCAGGGGAAAAAAGAGATATATGTACCAATCTTTGTAAAACTTCATGTAATAAAAAAAAATTTTTTTAAAGTTATGGTTTTAGCTTAGAAAGTGGAATATAAATATCTGCTAAGTAGGGAAATTCCAGAACCTTGATAACACTTTTGAATTGCAAAACCAAGAGACTCCCTTTGGAGGTGCAGGTCAGTTCAACTAGATTTAAACAAAACATTCTCTAATCTCTTGCTTGCCATCCCAGAATTTCACAGTATCTGGGCTAGGACAGGTTTCTCCATGCTCTAAATTCCTGTAACCTCCACACTTTCTCATCTTAAGAGTGCTCACACTTCATAATTATTCTGTTGGTACCTGTCTTTACTAGAAGACATTAATTTCAGGGAGTGAAAAGTACAGATCTAGTTGTCCATTGCTATATTCTCAGTCCCATAACAAAGTACCTGACACAGTGAGAGCCAAAAAAATGTTCCAAAAAGCAAATAATCAACTAATAATGATATCCAAGTATATATTTTTAATTACTAAAGTTACAACAAAATTTTTCCCAATCAAAAGATAAACAAAGTGTAGAAGTTAGGAACTCTCTTATAAATCTACCCTGTGTAATTCTTGGCCCCCCTTATCAATGTTAGTAAGTAAAAATGAAACACTCAGAAAGAAATCCTGCTGCATTTTTCCAATTTGAAAGTTGTGCTAATCAGCACAGGATAAAAATAAGAATTCCCTCTCCTCATAGTCATCAGTAAAAATTATACCTACAACACAGGTCAAACAGTTCTTACCCAGAATATAACTTAAAAACATTTCCCGTTTTGCTTGTCCTAAATATGTCCTTCAAGATTCTTGATATACTAGTAATGTAAGGCAGATAGAGCTATGGTCTTCCAAATATGTCCTCCTACTTCCCAGAATTCATGAATATGATAATATATCATTCCCATGATTATATAACACTGTGTGGTACCATTGGCCATAAGATAGGGAAATCACACAAACCCTAATATAATCTAATAAAAGAGTAATATGCAAATTAACCATCACTCCAAGACACCTAAACCATGCCCACCAGCCAAGCCACGCCCCCAGCCAATCAGAGCAGCTGTATGCAAATTAACCCAGCCAAGATGGAGCTAGAGCAAACAAGAGGCTTCCATTGCAACTGCCTGCCTAGGCTGGCTGGGCCTCTGCTCATGGCAACAATGTTTCAATTACAGAAGCCACGCAGCTGAAGCAAACAGGAGGCTTCCATTGCCTGCCTAGGCCTCTGCTCAAGGTAACAAAGTTTCGATTATAGAAGATAAATAAACCCCAGAAACCTGATTCCAGCCAGCCTCGCTGGGATGTTGGGTCAATGGGAGCTGTGGGCAGCCTGAAAATGGCCCTGAGACCCTCACCCAGGCTGCCCAGGCACCCCAGTAGGGACCTGAACCCTGAAGGGACTATGGGCAGACTGAAAATGGCCCTCAGCCCCTCACTCAGGCTGGTCACACCCCCATGGGGTGAGGGTCCCCATTGGGGGGCTTGGCCAACCTGAAAACAGCCATCATTCCCTCACCCAGGCTGGCCAGGCATGCCAGCAGGTGGACATCCCCCGAGGGGTCCCAAACTGTGAGAGGGCACAGGCCGGGCTGAGGGACCCCGCCGAGTGCACAAATTTTTGTGCACCGGGCCCCTAGTATAATATAACCACAAAAGAAGAGAACTCTTGTAGATGGTGGCAGAAAAGAAAGTCAGGAAAAGGATTAAGCATACCATTGTTGGCTAAAGACGAAGTGGAAATGAGCCAAGGAATGCAGATAGTCTCTAGAGGCTGAACTTGACCTCCAGCCAACAGCCAGCAAGAGAGCAGGGACTCAGCCTTACAACCACAAGGGGCTGAATTCTGCTAACCTGAGTGCACCTGAAGAGGATTGCCTCCCCCTCATCCTCCACCCCTGAGAGCCTCCAGATAGAAGCCAAGCTAGTTGGCCCATTAATTTCAGCTTTGTGAGACTAGAATACCCAGCTGAACCCACATAACTGTGAAACAATAAGTGACTGTTGCTTAAAGCCACTAGGTTTGTGGTAAATTGTTATGCAGCATAGAAAATTAATATCATGGTGGGAAAAAAAGAACACAAAAAGCCTTTGCAAAGACTTTGTCCTCTTAAAGTGGCATCCAAAATCATCTTGCTATGGGAATGCTATTCATTTCAACCAAGTAATGGATTTATTTTTTCTGATGGCAGCTTAAGTTGTAAGTTTGTCTAGATGTGAAAAAATGAATCTTCATGATTTTCTTTTCAAATTGAAATTTTAAATATAAAAGTCAGTAATTCAAAAGGATGATTAGGATTAATGAAGTAAAGGAGAGATTTGGGATTCTGAGAACCTACATGCACCAGACTCTTGATGTGTTGTTAGAAATGTAAAGATAGACTAGACATCATTGCCCTCCTCGAGAAGCTCGGAACACAAATGAACAACTTATGTGCCAGGTGTTTTGTTAACATTTTATCTGTATTTTTCTTTTAGACAGATAAGTTCACAATAACATGCACGATAGAACATATTAGGCAATACTTATGATGAAAAAGAAAGTAGCCCTAGCCTGTTTTTCTCAGTGGATAGAGCATCAGCCTGTGGACTCAAGGGTCCCAGGTTTGATTCGGGTCAAAGGCATGTACGTTGGTTGCGGGCACATCCCCAGTCGGGGGAGTGCAGGAGGCAGCTGATGGATGTTTCTCTCTCATCGATGTTTCTAACTCTCTATCCCTCTCCCTTCCTCTCTGGGAAAAAAAAAAAAAAAAAGGCAATAAAATATATTTAAAAAAAAATAAAGTAGCAAACATTGTTGATGAAGGAGACTGAGCAAGTTTTAGTTGTTAAATTAAATACTAATGACTCACAAACAGATAAAGTAAAGATAAGCATTCAAAGTAGAGAAAATAGTGTGCATTAAGTCTTGAGAGATGAAACAGTGAGATTTATTTGGAAAAGTTAGAGGTATAATATTCTAGCATGTGAAAAGGTCACATTAGAGAAAGAGGCAGAAGTCGGTCAATGGAAGAACTTGCATGCTTAACAAGGAATTATAGACATGTGCTAGCTGTTTCAAAAAAATAATTTTAACTTTAATTCTAAGAACACACCCTTTTCTCTTTGCCACCTACTTCCTAGCTCTTGTGTTTAAGGAGACTGATCTACTTTGAAGATAATACATGTAATAAGAAAATGTATTTTAGAAACCCTAGTGTAACACTGCTCAGTGAATTTCACCTGGTCCCACCCACTTATTTGAACCACTGAGGATATTGGGACTCAGAGAAGTTCCACAATTTGCCTAAGTCCCATAACTAGGAAGATGCTTATTAAGAGTGAGCTCAAGCTCTGATCGGTTTGGCTCAGTGGATAGAGTGTCAGCCTGCGGACTCAAGGGTCCCAGGTTCGATTCCAGTCAAGGGCATGTACCTTGGTTGCGGGCACATCCCCAGAAGGGGGTGTGCAGGAGGAAACTGATCGATGTTTCTCTCTCAGATGTTTCGCTCTCATCGATGTTTCTAACTCTCTATCCCTCTCCCTTCCTCTCTGTCTCTGTAAAAACTCAATAAAATATATTAAAAAAAAAAAAAAAAAAAGAGTGAGCTCAAGTATTCTAACTCCCACTCCAGGATTCTTTCCCCAGTGCCTTAAATTATTTTTGTAGTTTTTACATACTGATGTTTTAAAACTAAAAAAAAAGTTTTGTCTTTAAAATATTTAAAATATTTTTAAGTGGTTAAATCTTTTAAGGCAAGTGCTCAGAAGGAGTTATACAGTTTTAGAAATCAAATATAATACATATAACTGAGTTTGCCCTTGATTATTTCCAAAAAAAAAAAAAGGAAGAATTAAAACATATGGGTACCAAAAAACACTCTCAGTTTTTTGAGATACAAATGTTTAGTTTGGAAACTTTCTAGCCACACCAGGATCCTCTGTGGAGCCAGTGTACATTAGGGTCCTGGGTTGTGCAAAAAGACTGACATTTATCTTCCTCACAAAGTCTTAGGAAATGTGATTTACTTCATATAACATTATGCCCAGAAACACCAGCAAAGCATCTTAGACTCATTAAGCCTAACAAAACAGAAAACTTGCATCCAGATTTTTATAGAAGAATGTCTGGCAACTATTATAATCTTTTCTCTATACAGTTTCTCTATACACACACACACTCCTTCCCATCACTATACTCATTTATATATCATAGTGATAATATATATTCCTCAACAACTGAAAATGAGTCTTCCAATGTTTTCCTTTTGGTTTTCTTATTTTTTTAATATATTATTTCCTAAAATATAGCCATAGTCTAAAACTATTCCAGATTCCCTAGTCTCCTCCCCTATAATTTTGTCAGTGTCAGAAGATAATATTCTAATTCTCACTGCCCTCATATCAAAAATCTCAGGGCATAGGTTTTACAGCAAGAAAATGAAAGTATGCATTTTTTATTGGGCCTATCATAATTGTTATAAATAGACCCAAGGCAGAGGAAAATGCCAACAAGTTGTATTTATAGGATTAGAATTGCCATCCCAAAGGCTTTTTATCTAAGTGAAGAAAATATTGTTTAAATAAAACTCTTTAGACTTCAGAAAGTTTACTTCCTTATTCAGATAATTCTTTCTTGGATTTAGAAAAGAAGAAAGGTAGAGAATAAAATAGCACTATGCTAATAAATTTGACATCGCAGACAAAGCACTTTGTAAAAATTAAATAGACGTAGCTATTAAAGAAGTTGACTGCACTCATTGTGGGCAATTAGTGTTCCAATACTTTCAGCCTCTCTTCATGATGCCCTGTCCCTAAGGGAGGATTGGGTAGTCCCAGCCTGTGTAAATCAGGTGTGGCCAATAGACCTTCTTTGGTCAAATAAATGTAAGCAAAAGAGATGTGTACCACCATCCCATCCCCACACATGCTGCTCCAGGCAGGAGCATCAGGAGCCCAGACCCTGTTCACCATGAACTGTTCCCCTCGGCCGTGTAAATGGTAATATTAAAGGCAGAGATGCCCAGCTGGCACAGCTCAGCGGCTGAGTGTCGATCTATAAACCAGGAAATCACGGTTTGATTCCCAATCAGGGCACATGCCCAGGTAGCAGGCTCGACCCCCAGTGTGGGACTTGCAGGATATGGCCGACCAATGATTCTCTCTCATCATTGATGTTTCTATCTCTCTCTCTCCCTCTCCCTTCCTCTCTGAAATCAATAAAAAAATATTTTTTCAAAAAAATAAGACAGGGACAGCTCCATCACTGTTTTTCGAGGCATAAGGTAATGAGAGAAGAGCCGTGGCTGACCCATAAGGAAGAAACTAAAATGTTCAGGCCACGTGTTATCACAGCCTAACCTGGCCGATCTGAAAGTAGCAGGAAATGTCCTGCTTGTCTAAAGCAAAGAAGACACCAAATAATAAAACATTAGAAGAATGCTGCCTGGAATAAAGCTAAGGATACCCACTATCAACAATACTATATGATATTGTATCAGAAGTCCCAGCTAGCTCTGTAAGACAAGAATAAAAGGTAAGAAGATACACACACACATGTGTGTGTGTGTGTGTGTATATATATAAATATATGACTACATATATATATAGATGGTTATCCATATGTATGATATATATGTATATAGGTATATATATGAAATATATATACCTTTTGTTTCATTTTCCCAAGAGAACTGACAGCAAATAATTACAATTAATCAGAGAATTTAGCAATGTTGCTAGATGCATGGTCAGTGTAACAATCAATGCAACACACCAACTGCATTCCCGTACACCAACAACAAACTAAAAATAAAACGACTTTAAGCTTCCATTTATAATAAAAAGAAGAAGATACCAGAGATAAATCTAACAAAGGGTGTCATGAAGAAGTAATAAAATATTATTGGAAAATATTGAAGATAACCTAAACAAATGGAAATCTATACCCCAAAATGAATCTATTAAATCATAGTTACATTCAGACTAACAGGTCAGTTCATTGACGTTAACAAAACTGATTATCAAATGTATAAGAATGAGCAAAGACCCAAGAATATTAAATATAATATTGAAGAAAAATAGTAGGATTCAAGATAAATAAATATAAGACTGAAGAAAAATAACAAGGTATGGAGAATCACCCTACTGATATCTTGGCTAACTAAAAAGCAATGGAGACAATGAGGAATTGGCAAAACAGTAAAAGAAAAACAGATCAGAAAGCAAGCCCAGGAACAGAGACATGTACATATGAGAACTTGGACATGACAAAGTTGAGATTATTAAACAGGAAAATCTCTTTAGGTTTTCATAGTAGGAAGAATAAACCATTAAGAAAAAGACTGGCCCTAACAGTTTGGCTCAGTGGATAGAGCGTCGGCCTGGGGACTGAAAGGTCCCGGGTTCGATTGAGGTCAAGGGCATGTACCTTGGTTGTGGGCACATACCCAGTAGGGGGTGCGCAGGAGGCAGCTGATCGATGTTTCTCTCTCATCGATGTTTCTAACTTTCTATCCCTCTCCCTTCCTCCTTATAAAAAATCAATAAAATATATATTTTTTAAAAAGACTAATAAATTGACTGTATTAAAATTTAAAACTAATGTATATCAGAGGGAGGGAGTGAAGAAGGGTAGGAAGGAAGAAGGAAGGGAGACAGTCTCAGAAAATATTTGCACTGCATATAAAAAATTAGTAGTCAAAGCATATAATCGTAACTAATGAATAAAAAGTACAACTTAATAAAAATGAACATAGAATTAAAAGACTAAATGCCTAGAAAAGGAAGACATAGTGGCTAATAAACATGAAAAACATGAGAAAGCATTAGTAAGTTAAATTAGTAGTCGGAGAACTACAAAGATACAATTTCACACCCCTTGAACTGGCAAAAGTTTAAAAGCCAGACAATCCGGAGTAATGGGCGATATCACGTACAGCTGTGACGATAAAATGATGTCATCACTCTAGGGAGTAACTGGCCTTATAGTAATGAGGGCAAGACGTGCATTCCCTGAGACCAAACAATTCTACTTGTAAGTACGTATATGCCCTAGAGAAATTCTCACACAGACCACCAGGAGGCATGGGCAGGGAGGTCACTGCGCTGTTAATATTGATGAGTTTCTCATCTGTACATTGGGGATAAAATTAGCACATCTCATAGGGTTGTGGTAAGGAATAAATAAATTAGCACATGGAAATTCTTGGAACAGTGCCTGAACAGAGCAAGTGCTTAATAATGATTAGCTGTTGTTCATAAATCCATTTCTAGAGCTCCCTTTATTTTGATTCTCGACATCCAGTACACTATGCTCAAAACTTGAGGTAGTTTCCTTTGCAAGCTTTCTTATCTTCACAGTTGCTGACCTCATTTAACGGGCTGTTCCTTAAGCCCCAGACAAGTCGGACTGCCAGGTAATCAGACTGCAGCCAGGCCTGCTGTGATCTGGGTGAGACTGGCTCATCCTCTCAGGTCATAGTTATCCTAAGCCATTTCTCCAGGGGTGAGCTGGCATTCTCCCATCTTACATTCTCCCCAGCGAGGTCTGCCAAAGTTCTTAAACTTATTTTGATCTATGAGATGAACAAATGCTAAGTCGTGCAAATAGGCTTTCAATTTTACTTCCTAACAGGATTTTTTTTTAATATATAATTTTATTGATGTCAGAGAGGAAAGGAGAGAGAGAAAAAAAACACCAATGATGAGAGAGAATCATTGATCGGCTGTCTCCTGCATGCCCCCCACTGGGGGTCAAGCCCACAACCTGGGCATGGAATCGAACCTGGGACCCCTCAGTCCGCAGGCCAGTGCTCTATCCACTGAGCCAAACCATCCAGGGCCTAACAGGATTTTTAATTATAAAGTTCTATCCTAAATAAATGTAAAAGGAAAAGAGAAATGGAAGGAAGAAAGGAAGAGAGAGGGGAGGAGGAACTGAAAGAAGAGATTCCCAAATACTGTTCAAAGAAGGAAAAAATGCATGTAATGAACAGCATAGAGAAATGCTTTGCCAAATGTATCCAAAAGTTCGATGTGAGTAAATTTTGCATTCCACCTTCACCTACAGCTGTTTTATGACTGAGTGATTCCTCCCATTCCCTCAGAATCATGACCTTTGAAACTCTTAATCCTAAAACAAATCAGTATTCAAGAGTAATGGGTGTTAACATATAATGTCATACATTCCATATGACATGTTGACATTTTTAAATGGTCCCCTAGAATAGATACAATCCTTTACCAGGACTCTTTAAAAGTCACTTCCTCCATCATTAAAAGTTTTCATCACAATGGCCATTGAATGTGGGAGACATCTTGAGAGCAGAATTTTAGGAACCTACCAAATTGTATTACCTATCTGACTCACAAGTAAGGTTGACTGCAACTACTCTCCATCCCACTCTCTACCATGCTGAGGAAAATTAGCTTAATTTGAGCATATACTGTTCTCATTAATGACAAATTTATTTATTTTAAAACTAGAGGCCGGATGCACAAACTTCGTGCAAGAGTAGGCCTTCCCTCACCCAGCTGCAGCTGCCGGCACCAGCTTCCCTCTGGCACCCCAGGCTCCGGCTTCCCTTGCAGCCCTGCCTTCAGCTTCTTCCGGAAGGTCGTCTGGAAGGACGTCTGGTCTAATTAGCATATTACACTTGTATTATTATAGATATTTACAAAGCATTACAATGTGTCAGGCAAGTCTTAACAGTTACAGACCATTTGATTTTTGTTTTACCCTGTATACTAGCATACCTTTTTCAAATTTTACAGCTCAGGCTTATTTTGCCCCTTCTCTTACTCTTTCTCCCCCTCCCCCAGAACTGAGAAATAAAGGTACGAGGATAGGGTCCCTCTCACTGGGAGAGACTAGCAAGGAGACTAGCAGCAGTGAAATGGGAAACAAACCAGGATGCAGTGAAGTTAGGACACAGACGCCTAAAACAAACGAAACCGCTCAACATTCAGATACTTCCTCTGTAGTTCTTTTTGCCAGAACTTTGAGCATCTTACAGCGTGCTTCTGCTGGGTGAAGCTGCTTGCTGAAAGCATCCGTGTGCATGTTTTGTAACATGCCTGTACACAGATGGAGCTGATGCTGTGACACACAGCTTCTGTGGTCTCACCATCCCAGTGAGGCCGTGATGAAGGAAGTCTGAAAATTAACCTTAATCCCAACTGTCAGAAGGATGAAAACCACATAAAGAATTAATCAAACGCGCTTTATTCAGAGCTTGCACCAGTAAAAAGGGAAGTCAGGACGGATGAAACACGACGGCGGCTCACCACCTACAGCACCACCCGGAGACCAGCCAACACGCCTTAACTCCTTATGGCCACAACCAGGGCTCCCAGATTCGTCAGAATTATCCCACCCAGGTGGAGGCTGCGGTCAACCGCCCGGCCACCTGCTAGGTCTGATCGCACAATGCAATCCATCCCCCCTCCCCTGGGAACTGACCTTCCGGCCACTTCACAATGGACGTTCCACTTGCCTGGACCACAGTCCGCTTGCTAAGACCATTCTCTCTCCCCTTGAACCTTCCAGAAACTGGACCTGCACAGAGAAGTCCCCGCCCAGAAAGCGCCACCTGGAGGCCTGGAAAGCATCTGCCCGGCCGCGGGGCTGGAGCCACCTGGGCTCAGCCGGCTGGTGTGCGGGCGGTGGAGTAAATTCGAATCCCTCACCCCTCCGGCCCCTGCGTTCCTCCTGCAGAGACCCTAACGCCCCCCTGCCTCTCGGGCCTCCCACACCTACCTCTCTCTGGACGGCGTGGCTCTCGAGGGCACAGGCCGCTTCTTCCCGAGATGGAGGAGAGGAAGATGAGGGCGCTGAGCATCTTAAAGATGCAAAACCAGCGCAGTGGCCGCCTTCTCTGCAGGATGAGCTGACACCTCCCCAAGGTGAGGGGGCAAGTCTCAGGGCGCCATGGGAGCTGCCCGGGCCTTGGAGAGGACCCTGACCCAGGCCCTTGTGGAGCTGCAGGCCCTGGGTTCAGCCCACAGACCCTCAGCGCTGGGACTTCCTGCAGAACCACTTCCGAGGTGAGGAGGTGAAACTCATCAAGAAGATGGGCGACACCTGCCTCACCTGCTGGGCTGGGCGAGTAGCTCTTCAAAAGGCTCACCCGCAAGCACGACCAGGAGCCTGTGGAGCCCAGGGGCCTTTGAGGGGCCCCTCTGCGTCCCCTGGGGTCTGGCTTTTACCTGAGCCCCTCCCCGAAACTCCTAGCCATTCTTTTAACCACCCTGAGGCCCTCTCCCATGCATCGGACCAAATGAAACAATAAAGCTTTTTGCAGCCCAGCCTGCAAGGCTCGCTGGTTGAGTGTCACAGTGGATTCCTGGTCAGGCCACCTGCCTGGGTTGTAGGCTTACTCCCCTGTAGGGGGTGTGCAGGAGGCAGCTGATCAATGATTTTCTCTCATAATTGGTATTTCTCTCCCTCTCCCTTCCTCTCTGAAATTAATTTAAAATTTATTTTTTTTTTAACTTTTTGCAGAGGAAAAAAAAAAAAGTCAGCAACAGTCATTAATTCCTATAGACTGATGGGGTTTGAAAAGAGGGTGGATTTTGAAAGTCTTGACTTGGTTAGTGTTAAACACTGTTAATTTTTTGTTAGAGTGGGATATGGGGAATGAGGATGGGGAGATTTTGTGATTTGCTTTTGGCAGCTTTAGCTTGGTTCACTATCTGCTGACACATAAAGCTTTCCAGGCTGGTTACAGTCAGAGGAGTTTCCTTGTCTTAACTAAAGGACTATCTGTTCCTCTCCTTTGGCGTTAAAATTTTGAATAAGAAATTTATAAAAATAATTTATTTTTCCAGTAAATTCACTGTAATGAATTTTCACTTACCTCTCTTGCTTCATACACCCCATTTTACATAAACTTTTACAAAAACAGTGACTTTCAATTGTTCAGAAACTCCTTATTCAAGCACTTCATAGAAATTTTGTATATAAAATACCATTAGAACTAGTGCAATAAAACAATGACTGTTGGTTTAATTATATTATAAATGAATAAGGCCACTAAAGTGCTATGAAGACAGATATAGTTCATCATTTTCAGTCCACATCTGTGGCTTTTAAAAATAATAATAATTCTAGGATCTGGATCTCTAATCTGATGGTCTCTATTCTTTAGCAAGTTCTTAGTTGTTTTTTTTCCTTTAGAGACAAATTTCTTTGGTGTTTTTTTATTATTATTATTATTTAATCAACAAAGGGCAAGTGGACAGCTGCTTTTGTGTATGCTCTTGTTGAGATGGTATTTTAGTAATTTTAAATAATTAGTGTTCCCTTCACCATGTCAAGATGACCGGTAATCCTCCCCACCAATTATTAGGAAAACTTGCAATTTCCCTTTCCTTTCTCTAGTTGCATCAAGTATTGTAATCATTTTATTCTGTATGTTGGTCAGCAACGCCTTCTGTATGCCCTGCAGCTATGTCTCTTCCCACAACCACTCTAAACCTTTTAACTTTATACAGTTGTAAATGCTGAATTATTCCTGCCTTTCATCATAAGTCTCTTCCTCCTAGACTCCTCAATTATCCCCAGACTCCTACTTTGAACATTGCCCAATTGAATTGCACAAACGTAGCAAAGTTGGTCCAGATTTCCTTGTTCAGACTCACAAAGACTCTCACTTGGTGAGTTTGTAACTCAGATGAGTCCCTTTGCTAAGTTCTTTCCATACATCTTCTCATTCAATCTTCCCAATAATTCTATGAAGTAGGGATTTTACTAACAAGGAAAGTCAGATTCAGTGCATTCAGGAATAGGTACTTATATGTAATCACAGGGATATGGGGAGCCAGAACCTGTCAATCTGACCCCTGAATATCTGTTCTACTTTAAACAATAATTAGGTATTGCTGAGAACTGTGTGCACCAGAATTACCTGGAATGCCTGAAAAAAAAAAAAAAAATACAGGCTCCGGGATACAGCTCAGACCTTTGGGATTAATATATCTGAGGGAAAGGGCCAGAAATATCCATTTTTAACAAGGTCCCAAAATGATTCTTAGGCAAAATAACATTTGAGAATCACTGAACTGAAAGGCCCACACTTTATGGGTCTCTGTGTCTCCATCACCAAGCACAGAAGACAGAATTTTGTGTGATTTATTTTTCTTATTCTTTATTCTGATTTAGTACTTCCCACATTTTTCCTTTTTATTAAAAAGCCAGAATATAGCCACACACCAAATTTTAAAAATTGCTAATTTTTTTAGATAATAAAAAATAATATAATTGATAAAAGGTGAGTAAGGTACAAAGTTTAGCTTAGTTTGGTTTTAGAATCTATTTTCATAGTCAAAGTTGTATAAAATATTTCAAATATAATACATATTTTTACATACAAAATGTAAAAGATATATATCAAATACATAGATCAATGATTTTCTCTCATAATTGATATTTCTCTCCCTCTCAGGGGATGGAAGAAGGTATAAAAGGGAGTGAATAAATACAAAACTGTTCTAAGAAAGGCATCAAACAGCTTCCTTCAATCATCAGCAAATATGGGCCAAGCTTGACTGAGGCAAACTAACTTGTAATTTTAAGACTGTGTGTTATGTTTAGGTTTCATTGTTTACTTTTGAGAGGTTAATGACTACTTTTTAAAGTTAAGCTTGTAAACTTTACATAATAAAGCAAAAGACAATGCCATACTCCATTTATAGCATGAAAGAGTTTCCAGATTGCTTTTTAACAGAATTTTTTCCCCCTCACCCCTATTATTAAATTTAAACTTCAGTGAATCTGCTCAGTGTGATGGAGAGGCATCTCAAAAGAATAACCCATAACTGGTCTAAAGTACTATTATTTTTTTTAGATAGATGTATCAGAAAATGTTTTAAAGTAAGCATCGCTTCATTCTAAGAGAAACAATTGTCTCTTTTATTCCCTTCTTTCTCAATATAAATACCTCACAAAACTGATGAATAAACATCAGTTTTTCCTTGATTGCCATTTTATTACTATCTTTTTTATTTGAAAAGTACATGACTGGTAACATTTATAATAAAATATTTTATTTATGGCAATTTGAATGACAAAAAATAAGAAATATGACAACATTAAGTATTGGAGAGGATAGGGTTGACTATTAACACATGTCATATGAGGAAAGGGGTCAAATGGAGCCACCTTGGAAAACAGTTTGGCATTACTGTGTAAAGCAGAATATGTGTACATCCCATAACCTAGACTTTCCACTCCTAAAGAAATTCCCATATATCTTCCAGTGAAACTCTTGCACATGCACTCACAATAACAATGTGTGTCATTATAAAATGGAATTAGAAAAGGTTGATCTAAAACAGATCAAGTGTGGTATGTTCACACCTCCTATACAATAAAAAGGTACAATCAAATTGACCATCACCCCCTCACACAAGGTGGCCATGCCCATGTGTCACAAGATGGCCACCTCTATGTGGTCACAAGATGACCACCACAAGATGGACAGCAGGGGAGGGCAGTTAGGGGGAACAGGCCTGCAGGGAAGGGCAGTTGGAGGCAATCGGGCTGGCAGGGGAGCAGATAGGTATTGATCAGGCTGGCAGAGGAGTGGTTAGGGGGTGATCAGGCTGGCAGGCAGGAGAGCGATTGAGAGCCAGCAGTCCCAGATTATGAGAGGGATGTCTGACTGCCGATTTAGGACGAAGGGATGTCTGACAGCCAGTTTAGGCCTGATCCCTGTGGGACATCCCCTGAGAGGTTCCAGATTTGAGAGAGTGCAAGCTGGGCTGAGGGACAACCTCCCCCAAGTGCATGAATTTAGTGCACCAGGCCTCTAGTTGGCATTATAAAGCAGTATAAATGACAAAACTATGATCTGCAACAAAATAGATGCCTCTTACTCACATAATTAAGTAAAAAAAAAAGTCAAAATCAGAATAAAAGAAGCCATATATAGTCTGATAAATTTTATAGCTCAAAAGAAGCAAAAATAATACTATATTGCTTAGGCATACATTCATATGTGATTTCTTTCTTGAATTTAAGGCAGGGAAATGATAAATCTCTGTGCTGATTCTCAAGGTAGAGGGAGGAGTCCAGGGGATGAGAGAGAAAGTAAGCTCCCAGTTTAAATGTAAAATATTGGTAAACTTTCTAATTCAATGACAGGTTCCTTGGTGCACATTATATATACTTGAGAACTTACATATGTAATACATATATTCTTGCTATGTAGCAAAAAAAAAAAAATTAACTGATGATAAAGGGAAAATGTTCAGAAAATAACAACCTAAGAAAAATGGCTTAAGAGGAAAACTGTGTTTAGCTTTACATGCATACAATTCGTAGGTCCCACCCCAGCGAAATGGCAATGCAATAGCAGTTAATAGCAGCATAAGACAGCAGAAGGTTCCAGATTATAATGAACTTACTGCATTCACTACTACTTTTTATTTCATTAACTTTTTTTGCCCCATCAAAGTACTCTGAACAATAAACTTAGTTAGTCTGAAATATGGGGAAAATTAGACAGAAAATCTTTTACTTCACAATGTCATGTCGAGAACAATCTCTTTGTTTAACACTGGCTTTGTTCTCAAATTGACAAGGGACAAGTAGGAGGAGAAAAGTTATAACAAATGTCAATTGAATTGTTTTGGGATTGTTGGGGTTTTTTGTTTGTTTGTTTTTCTATGTATTGTTGCAGCAATTGTGTCACAGAGAACTTTTCCAGAACTTTATGTTGTCTGTGTACAAAACCTTCATTCTTTGATTTAATATAAAGGTCCTAGAGACTGCAATGTACCTAGAAATTCTTGAACCTGATATCTCTCATCTCCTTCCAAGATGATTTGTCACTACTTCCCCTCTGCTTGGATATCCTAGCTACTATCATCATGCCTTCCAATCTTTTTATCTGAGTCCATGTCTCCCTTAGGAAATCATTATATTGCAGAGGTAATGTTTGCACTATCATATCATTTCAAAAGTAAAACTTGTCCTTGAAAACCAACAAACCTCTAATGGCAATGATTCTTACGTCTATGAATTTAAAATATACTCTTACAAGAGTAAGTTTTGGGGGAAAACTTAAGTTTTTGTGTCCCCATGTTTTGGCAGATATGTCAAAAATTTTCCATTCTAAGAAGTAAGGGATATGAGTGAATAACTGAGCAAAATGTTTTCCAGAATACAAATCAATTGTAATTACCAGGAACTTTATAAAGGAAACCCAGAGAAAATTCTGCTTCATCAGTATCCCTAAATTCTTTATGAATTCTCTGTAGGAGAGAAATCAAATAAGAGGATTGCATAGAAATTTAACAACTAGAGGTTAACTGGAAATTTTGAGTCTCCTAAATGATTTTAAAAGTCCTGGTCCTTCCTATCCTTATGGCCTGACCTCTCATCTTTTTTCATTTTGGCTCATTCAGATTTACAGAAGCAAACTAAGGAGACATTAACGCCTTAAAAGTTAACAAATACCAAGGTCACTAAATATTTTCTGAATAGTAGAATAAAAACAAAAATCTGCAGCTCATGCCCTAATTTGCTTAAGACTCAGAAATATTTTTTGTATTTTTTTATTGTTTTCAGAGAGGAAGAGAGAGGGGAAGAGAGAGATAAAAACATCAATGATGAGAGAGAATCATTGATTGGCTGCCTCCTGCATGCCCCCTACTAGGGATCCAGCCCACGTGTGCCCTAACCAGAATCGAACTCTGACCTCCTGGTTCATAGGTTGGCATTCCACCACTGAGCCATGCCGGCCAGGCTCAGAAATTTACTTAAGTAATCCTTCCATGCAATGAAGACCGCTTTACCCAGCAGCCCTGACCAATGGCTTTACTCTCCAGTGATAAGAAATGCATCACCATGAAGGGAGGCCCACTCCTTCAGTGGACAGCCATCCTGGTTAGAAAATTCTTTTGTTAAGCCCTAACCGGTTTGGCTCAGTGGATACAGTGTTGGCCTGGGAACTGAAATGTCCCGGGTTCAATTCTGGTCAAGGGCATGTACCTTAGTTGTAGACACATCCCCAGTAGGGAGTGTGCAAGAGGCAGCTGATCAGTGTTTCTCTCTCATCGATGTTTCTCACTCTCTGTCCCTCTCCCTTCCTCTCTGTAAAAAATCAATAAAATATATTTTTTTAAAAATTCTTACGTTAAACTGCCATTTACTATTTTGCAGCTTCTCTACTTCTTCATTTTTCCATAAGGATTTTAAGATAATGCCTGTTTAAATTCTCCCTTATTCCTTCTTTGTTACACTATAACATTCCCCATAGAACACACTTTTTGGTTTTTCTTCAACAGAGTTTCCAGTGTTTTCTTCTGCATTTTATCAATGCAACTCTAAAAGCATGGTACTCAGAAGCAGATGTAGTATTTTGGGTATGAATCAAAATAATTGTTGTACTATAAACTCTAGACTCATATTACCACAATCAGACATAAAATTAGCTTTAATATAGTTCAATAATTATTCATTCAGCAAACATTTACCAAATATCTACCTACTAAGTGCTATTAGTAGGTTAGGTAGGCCTTGGGGATTCAAAATCAAGTAAGGCTTAGTGACTGCCCTCATATAGTAGCTGCATTACACTATTAACTCATGGGAAGCATATGATCAGTTAGCACCCCAGCTCTTTTTATTTGTATTTTTACAAGCAAATCACCACCTCCGTCTACTGAGAAATTTACCTCCAACACTGATGAAGCTCACTGTGACTTTAATTACAATGTTCTCTTTAAGAACAATGATTTAATGAAATTGCTACAAAATATAAGTGAAACAACATCACAAAACCTGAGGGTGATCTTTGTCTATTCAGACATAGTGTCTTCTGCTTTATACATCATTCAAAGACCGACATGTGAGAAAGGATCACTTCCAGATGGCAGCAGGGCTAGTTGTCAATGTAAAATGTGTGACAACAAAACTTACCACACTGTCTGTTTGCGTGTGCCACTAGGAGTGGAGAACATGAAGAAAAGCACAAGGAGAGATCAGGGTAAGAAGGGCATCAGGGTAGATAAAGTAGACAGAGGGCCATGGAGATTCACCAATTAGGGTTTGCAATTTCAAACAACATAAACTGACTTTGATTTTAGGGAAAATGGAATTTATTGCAAAGCAGGCCAGTCGGATAAAGATAAATATCACATGATCTCACTTACATGTAGAATATAATGAACAACATAAACTGATGAACTAAAATAGATCCAGAGTCATAGAAGCATCGAACAGACCATCCAACCTCAAGGGGAAAGTGGTGGTTGGTGGGGAGGGGGATCAACAAAGGATTTCTTTGCATTCATATAAGCATAACCCATGGATCCAGTCAGTAGGAGGGTGAGGGCATGCATTGGGGGGAGAGGTCAATGGGAGGGAAAGGATTCATATGTAATACTTGAAACAATAAACAATTTTTTTAAAAAATAAAAATGAAATGGCTGCTCACAATTCTCTGAGTTCATTCTACAAAACTAATCCAGGAAGTCACTTCTGTCACTAAATACTGGAAGCCATGAGTTGCTCTTCCACTGCTTCTGACACTGGACATTAAAGGTCATTGCTCGTCTTAGAAACTTGGTATTACTGCCACTACTGTTGCCACTCCCCGTCACCAAAGCAGACTGCTTACTCTTTTGAATCAGTAACTTCTTAAAGCTGGAGGAGGATATGTTTGTCTAATTCCTGAAACATTGGTCATGTGCTCACATTCTAGGTGAAAGGAACCCTGAGAAAGCAAATATCAAGCATTCTCAGCCTCTGAAATTTGAAAACCAGTCTATGCCTCTCACCAAGACTAATCACACGGGGGAATTCCAAGAACATACAATGGACTTCAGCTATCGATCAGCCCTCTGGCCCCTTAAAACAAACAAATATCCATTACAAGCAATCTGAATTTAATGAAAGGGAGAATAGAATTCTATTAATGTTGATTTCATTCAAATAAGCTTGAAATCTTTTAGAATAGCAAAGGACCGAAAGCTCCTGTCTACTTTCCCGCTGAGTACCTCTGAGCCACTACCTATAGCTGAGGTATCCTGTGATACCTTAGGAAATTATACCAATAAGTCAACCCCAGGTAAGAGCGTGTATAAGCCCTGACTGCTTTGGCTCAGTGGATAGAGCGTCGGACTACAGACTGAAGGGTCCCAGGTTCAATTCCTGTCAAGGGCATGTACCTTGGTCATGGGCACATTCTCAATAGGGAGTGTGGCAGCTGAATTGATGTTTCTCTCTCATCAATGTTTCTAACTCTCTATCCCTCTCTGTAAAAAAATAATAAAATATTTTTTTAAGTGTGTATAAAAGATTAAATAAAGGCCTGGCCAGGTGGCTCACCAGGTGGCTCAGTTGGTTGGAGTATGGCCTCATACACCATAAAGTTGCAGTTTGATTCCCAGTCAAGGTGAATAGCTGATTGCTGACTCAATATCCAGGTAGGGCACATCCGGAGGCAACTGATCAATGTTTCTCTCTCTCATCGATGTTTCTCCCTGTTTTTCACCAGTTCTCTTGATCCCCAATTTAAATATCCTGCTCCTCTTATTAAATTACATTTAAATTTTAGTGGCTAGCAAATGTCTTACAATGGTCAGTATTTTGACAAATGCTTTAATGTTGCTGCCTCAAGAGCAGATAATTAATTAAATGAACAATGGGATCAAATACAAAAAAATCAAGAAACACTATTTACTATTTGCAGAGTAATCGTGCCTGTGCCTGGACAAATATATAGGCCAGCTAACATTTGTTTGAATCTGTCCTCCAAGATCTAAATTGGTAGTTTGGCCTTATATTTTTATGCTACTATTAGCTGTAATCAAAGCATCCATTGACAAATTACACAGGGAGCATTAGAAAAAATGTCTGTTGAAGACTAGTTAGATCAAATCAGACCTATTTAAATGTGAAATTAGTAATGTTGAAATGTTTTTCTGTTCCCAGGTTTGCTACATCTATAGTAAGAGCAATATGTTTAGCAGAATATACTGAATTTGATGTTGCCTTTTTCCTACAGAACAATGCAGTTAATATTTCATCAGAAATGTATCACTAATCTTTTTCAACATGTGATTTCATTTTCTCTTAAGTAACAGAATTTTAACTAGCCAGGTGTTCTTTTTAATTCGCTAATAAAAATAGCAAGAAAAAATATAGCAATTCACGTAACAACGATTTGGATAGCAAAGTCTTCTATTCCATTAAGGGAATGGTGCAAGAGGGGTGTGTATGTAGCTCAAACCGTGAGATACCTTCTCTAATTAAGTAAATGCTTACTTATAAACAATCTACAGAAAATTGACACATGTGAAGAAAGAATCAGAAGTACTTCCAACAGAAATTGCTTTAATTTTTGATACAGGCCAAGCTCTTCATCCTTGAGAAACAGTTTGTATAGAGAAGTGTCCTAAATTCTTCCAACAGCGCACTTCCCAGCTGCTCCAAGCAATACATCTTGTCCTTGTACGTGCGAAAGTGTTTAGTAAAACCAGATGGCCCACTGTTTTCCTGTCCTGAAACAAAACTGGCAAGAATATATCTAAGGTCAAAAACCTTACAGATCCTAATGACATGAACAGACGCTGGTTCATCCATAATTAGATTATTTCAGTTATTCTCCACCCAACTCTTACTAAATCTCAGTTCATTCTCTGGCAAATATTATCCTAGCACACACAGAGCTCAAATCTCCGCCATCCACACCTTTGTGAAAGTCTGCACAAGACCTGCACTATCATTTGAAGCACTAAGAAAAATGGGAAATTAGACTAAATTTCAAACCAACTTTTATCAGCCAATCTTTATTACCAGATAGTCTGAGTTTCACTCCTGAATAGTCAACTCAAAGAAATCCACTCATGCACCAGAACCCAGCTCCATCATGAAATCTGGAGGCAAGACAAGTGGATTTTCAAGGCCAGTGCTTCACAAAGGAATCAACCAGCGGTCTTGTTATTACGAAGAGTCTGACTCAGCAGGTCCTGAGTGGGGCCTGAGGCCCTAGCTGGTTTGGCTCAGTGGACAGAGCCTGTGGACTGAAGGGTCCCAGGTTCGATTCCGGTCAAGGGCATGTACCTTGGTTGTGGGCACATCCCCAGTGAGGAGTGTGCAGGAGGCAGCTGATCGATGTTTCTCTCTCATCGATGTTTCTAACTCTCTATCTCTCTCCTTTCTCTCTAAAGAATCAATAAAATATATATCTTTTAAAAAGTTAGAGTGGGGTCTGAGGATCTACATTTCTAAAAAGCTTCCAGGCAAACGCCAATGCTGCTAGATGGAGGACCATTCTGAATAACAGATTTTCAGGGCTATACAATATTCAGAGTTCTACTGCTGCCATTCTTGCCAATTTCTCCCAAGAAATTGTTTCCAACCTACTTATTTTTCTCTCCATGACTCACCTTTCTGACACACCAGCCAGCTCCCCTTCTATTAACTATTGGTATAACAGTGACATTCGTAGCTTTGCCCATCTCTCCTGCCTCTGTGTTTCTCATCTCAGAAGAGTTTCTCGTCTAGTCTCTGCCATTTGAAATCCCTCCCTGCATTTGCACGTCACCTCCAGAGCTCCTTGCAGATGATGAGAATGGATAGAGAGGGTAGAAGAAAACTCTAACATACCAAGGTTCCTGAATGTCAAGCTAAAAAAAAAAAAAAAGGTTAGTTCTATTTATAGCTGGTGAAGGGAGTGGCATGACTAGAATGATCCACTTTGCCTGGGACAGTTCCAGTGTACACCACTGTCCAGACATTCTATCTAATAAAAGAGTAATATGCAAATTGACCATCACTCCAACACACAAGATGGCCGCCCTCATATGGACACAAGATGGCCAGCAGGGGAGGGCAGTTGGGGTGACCAGGCCAGCAGGGGAGGTGAGTTGGGGGCAATCAGGCCAGCAAGGAAGAAGTTAGGCATCAATCAGGCTGGCAGGAGAGTGGTTAGATGGTGATCAGGCTGCAGGCCGAAGTGGTTAGGGGCTATCAGGCAGGCAAGCAGTTGGGAGCCAGCAGTCCTGGTTTGTGAAAGGGATGTCCAACTGCCTGTTTAGGCCCAATCCCACTGGTCAGTCGGACATCCCTTGAGGGGTCCCAGGTTAAAGAGGGTGCAGGCTGGGCTGAGGGACACACACACACACACACACACCACACACACACACCAGGCCTCTAGTAATTATAGTAATCACTAATAGTTCCCTTTCACTGCTCAAAATGATCCAGTTTGAACAATAAACTTGTATAATCGTTCTAGACATAATGAAATCAGTATTTCATTTTAAGTGGATTAGAGCAGTGTTATGCAACCTGTCCCCCCAAGAAACCTCACTCACAAATGGAGGTCTGTGCAGGATGCTAAACAGGCATGTTTACTTGGCGTGATTATGCTAAATATTACATCTGGATCACACTTTTATTGGAGTTACACATTATACATCTTACATTTATAAAATATGGATAAATTAACTAAGTCCCCTGGCAGCTTATAAATCCAATTTATTTTATTATTAGGACTTTTCAAAACTTTAATAGTGAGGCAATTAATAAAGGGAAGTGTGGAAGTGACTCTGAATTAGAATATATTGAGAATAAGTTAGGAAGGTAATGGCAGCTTGTGGGGCGATAGGTGGGAAGTTGATTAGGATGGCGACAGGCATGAAAAAATGAGTTAGATGTTAGATATATTTTAGATGGATAATCAATAGGGCTTAGAACCTAGCTGGCTGCAAAAGGCCAGAGAGGGGAAAAGGTAAAGGGTGATTTTTTTTTTTACCAGAATATCACATAAGTTTATTTCAGATGTAACAGCAATGTTAACATCAACACGTTTACTTCTTAACTGTATCAAGTAAATTCAGCCATTTACGTTATTTTTAAATTTAAATTCAAGCAGGGGTGGTTTCTTTTAATTTTTCATTGAACTTATTGGGGTGACATTGGTTAATTGAGGGAGCTTTTCATTTCAACATACCTTGGTTTCCCAATAGTTCTGTTTCTGGAGGACTTTCAATTAATAAGTAAACTGCTTTGGGAATATTTCGGAACTTCTTTCCCCAAATGAAAACTAATCTGGACAAATTGTATATTGCATAGACCCTTCTGTAGATTATCTTCTTTAGAACCTAAATGCAAATGGCAGAAGGGCAGTATATTTTCTGCCATTTTGCCCCACAGTAAAAGTTAGCTGTCCTGAAACATGATGGATATGTCCTGTGGTCATCCACTTAATAGAATTGTTTTACATCAATGATAATTTTTATCACATTTCAAAATAATCAACTCTCATGGGACATTATTTCAATCTCTACTGACGCATAAGCATTTGAACTAATGCCCAGCAAATGTCACCATGACCTCTTCCACTGACAGGACTGGTTTATACCAGATCATTTTCTACATTTTTGATAGGTTGATAACTTTTTGTAAGATAGGAGACATCAAATGCCTAATTTATTTTTTTAATATTTTAATATATATTTTTATTGCTTTCAGAGAGAAAGGGAGAGGGAGAGAGAGTTAGAAACATCAATGATGAGAGAGAATCATTGATTGGCTGCCTCCTGCACAGCCCCTACTGGGGTTCGAGCCTGAAACCCGGGCATGTGCCCTTGATTGGAATCGAACCTGGGACCTTTCAGTCCGTAGGCTGATACTCTATCCACTGAACCAAACCATGTAGGGCCAAATGTCTAATTTATATTCCTAGTTCAGAAATGTGAAATGTTTCAAAACATTTATGTAATCAACTTGGCAGTGCTTTTTAAAAATTAATTTATTATCACCAGGAAAATTATCAATTTAAGTTAAGTTATACCCACTTGAAGATTATGTGGATACAACTTAACTTACCCAAATTCAATGGTGCCTAGGAAGGCATCTTTCAAAAAAAACAAACAAAAAAAAACAAAAGAAAGCATCTTTCATTAAAAATCACATATGAAGAAAAAAACCTGGTTTGACTTACATTTGTAAGGATTAGTCTGCCTTCTTCTTTACCTAAATTCAGTTTACCTCAACAATCTATTCCTGCTCTACTTTCTCTTCTTTCAGTTCCTAAGCCAGACAAAATCTGTGTTTGTTATATCTGAATAGAAAGTGCATGAGGCACCAGGCAAGGCAAAGTGTTACCTCAATTATTTAAGTTTCCTTAGAGCTGGTGCCGCAAGTCTATTCTTCTCCTTATTTTCCCTGCACTCTGGCTCTTGATAGTCCCTTACATTCAGAACGGCTCAGATTTTGACCCCTCTGCCCAACCTTATCCTTGGCCACATGTTCCTTCCTGAGTCCTAGCGGGGTATCTGATTTCCAGATTTAAATACCCGCTAACTATTGTCTTCTACCCTGGTTTCCAATAGCATTTCAAATTAAGTCTTTTATACTCGAATGTTTCTGGGTTTCTCACCACTGGGTAGTTTGATATCTGTATCCAACTCAAATCATAATGCTAACGTAGGAAAACATCTCATGGAACACAGGGTAATTTTATAGATGAGAAAACTGAGCTCAGAGAGATTTATCAGAACCATTTGGCAAATTTGGCAAATTTGGCATAGATTTAAGACAACAAGCCAAATGTCTCCTAGACTTGGTTTACCATAAAAGCTTCTTTATTTCTTAGCTGTGGTCCCAGTGCTGGGAACAGATTTAACAATAATTGTGTTTTGATCTTTAGCATAAACATCACCCTAATGTTCATATCCTCTAACTAAGCTTCATTTATAAGATGTAGGTGCTTCATTTTCACCTGTAAAATTGAGATGCTCCTGAGTGAAATATAATAGCTACTAAAGCAATTCACTAAAAAGAAATTACCTAAATTCAAGCAACAGAGAAATAACA